>JBCEWC010001570.1:0-40060 GCA_038996855.1 Solanum aculeatissimum | reverse complement strand
TAGACGTAGTCATTGAAGGATTATTAGTTAAAGTATAATTATACCTACACACACATATATGTATGTATGTATGTATATATGTATTTGTATAACTATATTTTTTTCTTCATTGTTTTCTAAGTATTCGTTGAAGTATACATACACTAAATATATCACAAAATTAATATCTAATAAATTTATTTATATACAGGCACATCATCGATACATTGAATACATCAATGTCTTCTCATAACTAATTTGTAACTGTGCATATATACATTGGATACTATGCACAAGTATGCTCAAATATATCAGTGCATTTTATGTTGGACACGTGAAACTGATGCTAAATATATTAGATGAAATTGGCATTCACATATACATTATATAAATCAATGCATATTTGGTACTTGATATACAAATACGTGAAATTGTGAAATATAGATACAAATAAATAGAGGAACGAGAGAAAAATATAGGGTAGCAAAAAAAAGGAGAGAGGAGAGACATATTGCTAGATACAAAATATGTAAAGGCAAGTTCAATATATCTAGGGATAACTTTAATAAGATATACAATTATTGACACTATCCATGCATTGAGTAATTAACATCTACACTAGTGGACTTTATAAAAATTGCCCAAAAATAAATAAGGATACTTTAATTAGTATCTTTATATTTAAGAGCTTTTTATGACATATAAAAGTGAAACATGATAGAAATATGTGAATGGTACAAATACTTGCTTTGGGAATGATCATTTATATTTGATGGTCAAGTTTGTCTACTTTGGGCACAATATCAAAAACATTTGACTGAAATTGAAGATTTACGTTTGACTTCAGATATATTTATCTGAAACATATTTTTTTGAAGACCAAACATCGAATATTTTTTGTTAAAGTTTAGTATGACTTGTCAATGCCGACTTTAAGCATTTTTCTATTGAAACTGCAGAATCAATAAAATCAAAATTTGTATATTTTTTAATATTTAAATCGTGACATTGACAAGTTTTGAGATATATAATAACTTGTCCATGCCAATTTCAACGAAGATTATGACCTTGAGAAAATCTAACTTTAGATATTTTTTATTAAAAATACGTCCTTGTAAGATTAAACTACAAATAGTTTGACACAAGGTCAAAACATATATTTGCCTTCATTTTAGATGTATATGATTAAAAAGCGAAAAATAAAGTTGTGAACCACATCACGCAAACTATAATTATTTCCTTCCCTAAAATGAAAAAAAAACACAAAAAAAGTATTTCAACTAGAAATAAAATCAAAGAACAATTCACTATAATCAGAACGTGGGAATAAACTAAACTATTAAGGTTTATCGTAAACAGGCTTACACCTATATTTATGAAAGAGCCTATTTCCACGCCGTGATTCCATGATTTTGTGACTCCTTTACAATAATTTTATCGGTTACTCCGACGCTCTCCTTTCAATAACTTTATCATTCCAACACTCTCCTTCTGACAATTAACTTTGCTAGTTATTTTTTTTGGCAAGAGGGATATATTATATATATAACTGCGAATAGGGCATTACATTGTTACTACTAGTAGTTGTTAGTACGTTATCACTAGGCTTTTTGCAGTCAAGCACTATATTACGATCGGTACTAGCTTCTAACACCACAACATAATTAGTACTAGCTATTACAAATAGGTTTCCAAAATGGGTTAATTTATTACAATTAGACCATACTATAACTTTAGTAGAAGGAACTTCGTCTTGACTAGTCTTTAGTACATCTTTTGCTACGTCCGGCGGAGATCGTAGGATAACTAGATTATGTCACGCCCAAAATCCCATTAAGGCAGACTGACACTCGTTGCCGACAAGGCTCGAGAGAACCAACCTGTAATCACACTATCTATGAACATTATAAGGTATTTCCACACTTCACATGCCTTTAGGAAAGTAGATAGTATTAACCAACCAAAAGAAAATGCATATGACTAGGCCGTTGGAACCACGATGTCCAAAATATAAGACATGTCACACTTTACTTTACATAGTCTACAAAGCCTCTAGATAAGAAACACTATCTGATAAGGGTTGGAGCAGGCCCCGCCTCGGTACTAACTACTATACAATACAAAATATAAGCTCTAGACACCAAAAGCCCCGAAACAACCTAGAGCCCAACAACAACAGTTGGATGTCCTGTACTCCTACTAGGGAGATCTACTGGCTCTTGTACCTGCAGCATGAAATGCGAGTCCCCCGAGAGGGACGTCAGTACGAGATAATGTATTGAATATGTAAGGCAAACTGTACTATGTATGAAATACGAACTCAAATGAAATTATGCACCGCTGTATAGATAAGGGACCACTTTTAGTCAAATTGTGGAATCAAGTACTTTATCTCCTTTATGTTACTTTACCTTTATTCACTGTATAATCTGTGCACAACATATAATACAAATGACTAGTTGATCAGTGGTAAATCTATATCGGGATCGACCCTGGCTAGGCTTTCCTTGCCCCTTGGGCTACCCCCGTGATAGGATCGACCCTGGATAGGTGATTCTTCCACCCCTTGAACTACCACCCATCAGAAGTAAATTTACTTTATCTTTTATTTACTTTGAGATGATTCTTTTGGTGGTCATAACCTTTTGAGCTGTAAGACTATGGATATAACAAGTGACATGTAACAATCAAGTAAGACAATACACAATGAAAGGAATAGGTTACACAACTAATGAAATACGTAGGAGATGTTATAACACATGAACTTTATTTATCTAAAAGAGAAGTCATATATCTTGGTATCCAAAGTATGCGTGCAGCTCTGACAATGACTATATATGGAAACATTTGTACATGTTCAAGAATGGAGACAGGGTCATTAACCATGATGGAGTTTATAAATGACTTTATGTGCCATGGAAGAATCTAGATTTCATGCTAAGTAATAGGAAATCGAGTATTCTTACATACCTAGTTGTACCACCTCGATATTACCTCAAAGTAACTTCCTTTTCTCCCAAATAGTTATCCACAATAGGGTAGGTGGTAAAACTAGTATTAGTAGCTAATAAACACATTTTGGTAGTCCAATTCCACCCAAAAATAATACCCGGACAGCAAGCTCGTAATTACCAATCCAAGGGTGTTCTTTCGACCTTTCCTTCTTTAATCATATTTTTCTAATACACAATATCCTATACATGTTATATGCAACTTGTTTTAGTCCCAACTAAGCTCACAACAATGCAGCAAGTACAACCTACAACAACCCCACGCAACATACCATTAGGTAACATAACATTACGTTCTTTCCCCATATTTCAACGACAAAAATTCACACCTATTCCAACTTTCACCAAACTGTTATCAACATTTTTATACATCAAAACTAGTCTTAAAACAGTCCCAAAATAGATGGAGGACGTGAGACAACAGTCTTCAATTAAGCAACCTACAAGTTTCGACTAACAACACATTTAAGATAACATATAAAAACTCATTCTTAAGTAAAACAAAAATAGTGCAACAACTTTACTTTACCATATCTGACCTAAACCTTGTTAGAACATCAACTTTCCTTCATAATAAAGTCAACCAACAAGAGAAAAGTCTCTCAACAACCAAGAAAAGTGAGCAACAATTTTTGGAACACATGCTGTCCAAAATTCCAGCACAACATAATCAACATATCTCTCTTATTTTTCATGGGAAAATATACTAAAAACATAGGTATTTTTACTTACCTTAGCCTTCAAGGATAAGGTCCTTTTCAAGAACCCTAAGGTTTTGCTTTGACTGCTTTACAAAGTGAAAAGTAACAAAGAAGCTGTGAAAAAATCTGAAATTTTCCAAGTTTAAAATAACTTAATGAGCTGATTTGTACCCCTTTTATATGGACCCCTCTTGGCCGACTTTCTACTTTATTTTAAGGCTTATTTTATCAAGTTAGTGATGTACTATTTTGCCCTTTCACTTAGGCCTTAAGGGGTTCCAATTCAATAGGTCTTGACTGCCCATTTTTTCCTTTTCCTTTAATTTAGTTTAGGCCTAAATCGCCAAGTGGGTTGTGAATATACTTGGGTCCTTTTTCTATTCATGTTGGGCTGTCAATATTGTCCATTTATAATGTCAAACCATGGGCCAAAATTACATCCTTAACTTAGACTTTATTCTTTATCGGACTTGGAAAGATTTAGGGTTGGGCCTCGTCTCCGTTTTCTTTTCGTTTTACTAAATTTTGGGCCTCAAGTGAGTTCACTCATTGATGGATTAATCTTCCCTTTGTGCCTAGCCTATCTAAGCTAAGCACATAGGTGACTCACCTGCTAGCTTCCTAAGTCCCACAAGCACCTCACTTCTTTCACATTGTTTAAGGCCGCGATCTCCCTAATTTGACTTAAAACTTCTATACACTTGCTCATCTTAAGCGTTAGACGTAAATATAGCCCCCCAATCAGAAATTTAAGCACTTCTAAAAATTGGTGCTCATTTGACCAAGTCATATTATGTCCTATATACATAGTACTAGTACACGTGAGATGCAGGGTGTTACAAATTACTAGTCGTTGTTAGCTTGGAACCTAATTTGGACAAAACATATGCTACTTTATTTCCTTGGAGAAAGCTATGGTGGACCACTGGATTCCCAACACCCTCAAGATTGACCTACAAGATAAAACAGTAGAAGCATAAGTTGGGTGTAAACTTTCCAAGAGCATCAGGATCTCAAGTCAGTTTCAATATCAAGAGGTGTAAACTTATGGGAGCTGGAGTCCATATTGAAGGGCTTCCAACACTTTCATTCCAATAATTTTACTAGGTACTTTGTGTTCCTCTTTCAATAATTCTTTACAAATTACTTCAATGTTGCTCTTTCAACAATCTTATCATTTATTTCGATATATTTCCTTTTCAACAAAATTATCATGTATTATAATACTCTTTAACTCTTACTAGAAATAAAATAATTTTTAGAATATATAAGAGATACTCCACAAGATCCCTAAAAACAATACTGGCAATACTAGTAGTATTAGTAGAATGAAACTGAAAAATCGTCGAATTTCCTCTTTTAAAGAAAAACTACAAAATCCAACAAGAAGTGCCATCATAAACGCGCCTGTGACATCAATACTCTTCTCGCTAACAATTTCATTGGCCTCTGCTCGTCACTGGAACATTTTATTGGTCCGTGACTAATACGCGCTCATATCCTCACATAACTCACTGAAACAAGATTAGAACAAACCTATAAAAGTATTTATTACTCTTTGCCATTCATCTTTAATTTCCCTTCAGCTAAATAAAATCCAATTACATATAGATTATATGCATGTGAATATATTTATATTCGAAATCCTTGAGTTGATCAATTTTCAGATAACCCGGAGGCTTTATCAGTTGTATTGTTAGGGATTTCTGCGAAGTTTTGTTTTCTGAGAGGGAGGTTTTTGGGGGAAAAGAATGGCACAAGCTGTGGAAGAATGGTACAAGCAGATGCCAATAATTACTCGTTCCTATCTCACTGCTGCAATTGTTACCACAATCGGTTGTTCTCTGGAGGTATGGAAACGATCCATCTTAAGGAAAAGCATTAGACTTTCAAGATTGGATTTTTTTGTTGTTTATTTATCAATTTGAGGATTTCTTAATTTGGGTAGTAATTTTTTTTTTCTTGTTTTCGAGATATTAATGATAAAAAATGTGGTTTGTTTATACGTTGAATCTTTATTTTATTGGGGGTTGTAATTTAGGAAGTTGGGATGGACATATAATTGATGGATACAGGGGATTCGTTTCTGACCCTAATTAATTTGGGATTGGGGCATAGTTGATTGATTGTTGTACTTGGGTATGTTGAAATGGACCTGAATTAAGCAGAGTGGATTTACATGTCGTATAGCTGGGCCTAACTAGTTTAGGACTGAGACTTTTAGTTGGTTGATAGTATTTTGTGTGTATGTTGCAGATTATATCTCCTTATAACTTGTACCTGAACCCCAAGTTAGTGGTGAAGCAATATCAGGTCTGGCGCCTGGTTACAAATTTTCTCTACTTTCGGAAGATGGGTAATTTCTCCTCTCTCAGCAGTTTTTTCTTGAAAAGATTGTTTCTTCCTTTTAGCTTAGAGAGAATGCCCATGCAATAAGGCATAACTTCAGTTGAACAGCCATGCATCTTTTAAGCCTTTAATGGCTCAGCTAATACGTTGTAGTCTTACTGATTATTTTGTAGAACTTCTGTTCAATACCCGATTCTTCTCATTGTGGTTAATGCTCTAATAACTCTTGCCAATGGTCATTGGAATTGCAATATGTTGGTAGAAGTCAATTTCCTGAGTTTCAATTCTCTCTGATCTTGGCAAAAGCTATTTTACTCATGTGAAGGGCAAGAAGTAGAGTACAAAAAAAGATGAGAGCAGTGGAAGACACAATTCACAGAAATGAAGTTTGTAGTTCTTAACAGTATGCTAGATTAAATTCAAAATGGAAACTAGGTTCATCCTTGCTTCCTATCTGCTGCAATTCGTGAATTTCAATTTCCTGCTAATCAGCCATACAAGTTTTTCCCTTTTAATTATGTATTTTTATTTGTGAGTGCATCTGATTATGAGATGAAGGCAGAGTCACTCTATGTTGCTCAGACTCTTCAAAAATGTCATTGGGTGCATGTCGGATCCTCCAAAAATAGTGTATTTTTGAAGGATCCGACATGGGTGCGGCAACATTTTTAGAGAGTCCGAGCAAGTCACTTGTTTGGAGGAATACAGCAACATGAAAAGATCCTTTGACTTTCTTTTTCTACGTTTTTCTGATGTCATTTTTCTTATTTTTTCAGACTTGGACTTTCTGTTTCACATGTTTTTCCTAGCTCGGTACTGCAAGCTTCTAGAAGAGAACTCCTTCAGGGGAAGGACCGCAGATTTCTTCTACATGCTCTTGTTTGGTGCCACTGTTTTAACAGGAATTGTTCTTGTTGGGGGGATGATACCATATGTCTCAGAGTCATTTGCAAGGATCATATTCCTGAGTAATTCACTGACATTTATGATGGTTAGCTACTCTGCAGTACAACTCCATTTTTGACTCAGCTTTTGTTGTCTGTCATAGCCTTTCCTTTTTCATCATTCTGCTTCCTTCTATTGGTAGGTTTATGTATGGAGCAAGCAAAATCCGTTTATCCACATGAGCTTTTTGGGTCTGTTTACTTTCACCGCTGCTTACCTCCCATGGGTTAGTGTTTATTACTTGATCCATCATATTTTTCTTCACAAATCTTTAGCTTTTAACTGTAAGAGCTGCTTCACCTGTGGTTTGTCCCCTTGCATCTTTGTGTTTCTTCTGCTAGGTATGACATTAGCAATTTAACTCTTTAATGCAATCCTGAAGTAGCAAGTGTTTATGACACTTGCACCTGTTGTTTCCTCACGCGAGCTGAGCTGCTAAGGCCACTCTAAAAGTATATGCTGCAACCAGACACATTGCAGAAATCTCTTGTTTCCTTTTTTCCATTTGACTTTTACAGTAAGAGCTGCACTTCAGAGCTCATGTCTAGTGTATTTGGTTTTCCTTATTTATACGTGTTAAGGAGGATTTGGTTCAGTGCATTTTACCGATGAAAATGCACATACAAACAAGGAAAAGCACTTATGCTCTTTGTGGTACAGCGGACTTGTGTTGAAATGGTCTACTTATGCTGGCATGGTCAATGATGCTTTTGATGTGAATTGCTAGGGGATAGATCTCTCGTCAAAATCTGCCAGATATCTTTTCTGCCTTATTGTGAGTTCCATGACAGCAGTTGCTTTGGACTTGATGATGTCTCTCACAATATGGCATTGGGCTTAAAACATGGCATATAACTTTGTTAAACAAGTAATGTTTGATAGTGTGTGGCAATTAATCAGGAAAAATGCTAAAATCATAAACAGCAGTTGTTTAACTCTTCAAAGAAAATATGCCGGGCAAAGGAATACGTAACATTTGTGTTGTAAATTGAAGTTTAAAAGACCATGGTGGTCAGTCAAACTCCCTTCTTCAGAAAATTATATCGGATATATAGGTGAAATTGTGTAATCTAAGTTATATATTACACAATGTACTCCCTTGAAACAATTGTGTTCATGGCTCAATGGTGAAGGATGCCTAGTGTGTCTCAGGCGCTTCGGGTTTGAATCTCAATTGATAGGTTCTTTTTTAGTTTCAACCAAAAACAAAGCTTGTTTGAAAGTAGAGCATTTGTCTTTACTACATTCTATTTCTTTCTAAAATTAAGAGAAAATAGCCAAATGCCGCCGCTCCCCCTTTACACACAAAAAACCTGTTCGCCAACTCCCAACTACACACTTATACTTCACGGGGTCGTGTTACCCCAAAACTATTTAAAAGTGGAGTAAATTCCACCTTAAGTGTTGATGTGGCATAAAGAATATATTTCACTCTTTTAAGTAGGGTGAGAAGCAACAATAACCATAAAGTTATTTTTATAATATCTTTTTTATTGAGTTTATATTTTCTTTTTTTTTTCTTTAGTTATCTCCTTATTTTTCTACTAGTACTTACTCCGCCACTTCCATGCCAGAGTCATCATCCCACTTCTTAGTTATCTCCAACCCCAATTCACCAGTCCCCAACTTCACCGGAGATGCTCACTTCACCCCGCCATACGAAACCCATCCATTACTATCAAAAACCTTCTTGCAACTCAACCCTCTCCAACAAAACTCACCCAATTAATCCTCCCATCTTCCCCAACACTCATATGCTCTGAACCATCTTCCCTATTAACCGATCCAAATGAAACCCATTGTCGTCCAAAAAATCGACAAAATCCAACATACCATTAACCAAATCAGTTATATAAAGCAACAAAAAAATGGACAAAGTGAAAATAACAATACGGGGTTTATTGGGGTCTTGCGAAGTTGTCAATGAAGTGATTCTTGGTAATGTTGGGAGTGAAGATGGAAGTATGGTTTTTAGTGGGTTTGAGCTTGAACTTTCATTGGATAAGTTCAGGATTTGGAGGGATGAAATGGAGGATTTGGAATAAAAAAATGTGAGGATGATGTGATGTGATATAGCGAGTTGACGAAGTCAACGGAGGGAGCCAGTGTAGTGATTTTGAGGGAAATGACAAACTTGGAGATTTGAGAAGAAGAAGTGAGTACTAGTGTTTTGAGAAGAGAAGCTGAAAAAAGCTATGAGGGCTCGCTTCATAGAAGCGAGAAGTTAGAAGCGAAACACACATTTTTTCAAAGAAAGCGTTAAAAATATTAAATATACTTAGATAAATAATCAAGAAACTCAAGAAAGGTAACATACAACAACTACAACAACATACCCAGTGGAATCGCGTAAGTGGGGTCTGAGGAGGGTAGAATGTACGCCGACCTTACCACTACCTCATAGAGGTAGAGAGGTTGTTTCCTGGGAATCCTCGGAACTCAAAAAAGGTAACATATTAAGCAAAATTTTCAATTCTTAGAGATCCAACCTAGCTTCAAACAAATAAATAAACAAACAGAGCATACCTAGTAAATGCTCTTAAACAAACAGAAATGGAAAAAAAAGTACTCAAGTAGCATTACAAACAGAAACTGAAAAAAATATCCTAGCTACAGAAACATACGCAACAGAGAAATAGGAAGAGAAGAAGACGAGAAGAGAAGAAGAAGAAGATAAGAGAAGAAGAACTAACTTAAGTATTTGGGAAACTTAATCTTACTTAAGTAGTTTACAGAAATTAAAAAAAAAATCCTAGTTAGCGCTTAAGCGAACTTTTTCTTGCTTTAAATTAAAACGCGCTTCATGCTTCAGTCCCCAGAAGCGCATGTTTCTTCTTCCTCACATCACTTCGAGGCATTTAAGCAATAAGCAGTTGCTTCGCTTAAAAGCGCTCTTTTGATAACACTACTAGTGTTTGAGAAGCGAGAAGCGGAAAAAGCGACGAGGGCTCGCTTCACCGAGGCGAGAAGCGTGAAGCGAAGTGGACGCTTTTTTCAAATAAAGCGCTATTTAGTATGAAAACAAAAAATATTAAATTTGCATAAATATTTAATAAGAAAGTGTGACTTACTACAAGCAAAAACAGAACAGTAACTCAGTCACTGAACGACAGAAAAAACAAAGGAAAAAATGTAGAGACAGAATAAAGCAAGAATAGACAGCAAAATTTTTAAAAAATAGGACATAGGCACTTACAAACAGAGCATATCCAGTAAATGCTCTTAAGTAGCATTACAAACAGAAATTGAAAATGAAAAAACGGAGTAACATTACTTAAGTAGCATTACAAACAGAAATTGAAAAAAAAAACTGGCTGTAGAAACATATGCAGCAGAGAAAAAGAACTAAGCTTCGATCTTTCGCAGTCGCAGCAATCGCAAAAGAGGAGAGAAAATATTTGGGAAACTTATACTTACGTAAGTATTTTACAACAATTAAAAAAGACCATAGTTAGCGCTTAAGTGAGTTTTTTCTCGTTTTAAATAAAAGCACCCTTCACGCTTCGGTCCTAGAAGCGCACACTTTTCTTCCTCAGATCGCTTAAAGGCATTTAAGCGACAAGCAGTCACTTCACTTAAAAGCGTGCTTTAAGCAAGCGCTTTGGTGCTTTTGATAACACTGGCGAGTACTGCCATTGTTGTGAGAGGTTTGCTTTGAGGGAATGTTGCCATGGTTGGGAAGAAAGGCAACAAAATAAGGAGAACAAATTAATAAAAAGTAAAAGATTAGCTGGTAAATACACTTGTTGAGTGCATGTAAATCACCACGAAACATATAACTGGTTACGACTTTTTAGGGTGGAATCAATTCCACTTTCAAATAGCTCCGGGGGGGTTTGGGGGGGGTGTGTGGATAGGACCCCGTGAAGTATAAATGTCTAGTTGGAAATTGATGAATAGGTTGGATGGGCATTTGGCTATTTACTCAAAAAATTAATATCTTATTGAAAAAGTAAATTATTCAACAAGGCCCTATTTTACTGTATATTCTTTCTAAATATGTCTTAATAGTATTATTAAAGAAGTAAATTAGAAAGATTGCTCATATTTTTTTGAAAATTTCAGACTACACCAGTACACAATCTAAACATTTAATCATAGGTTCTTCTCAAAGGGAAAAAAAAAAGAGAAGACTTCATAGGATATGCTTAGGTAAGATATCTTGTAGTTGCTATATTTGAGCTATCAAGCCTGAAGGGCTACAGCCGATCCATTACTCAAATATTTTTCCCATTCATTCCTATTCAATGGGCTGGGGATTTGTGGTGGGTAGAGCATCAACTGAGTCCAGGAAAGCTTTTCCTGTTCAGTAGGTCTCTTATTCATTTTGTTTTGGATTTATGCAATCTTAGGTGGTCTTTTGCATTCAAGATAGTGAACCCTACAGTATGTTGATTTTGAAAATCACTGCCGTCTTTATAACATGAAGGGGTGTTTTGCAGAGCTTTGTTTTTATGTAGTCTTTTATGTTTCCAGTTTTTGGGATTTTTGGCTAGAAACCCTTTCTGGAACATAGTTATGGAGTTCTTCACCAACATAGCCTTGCGCAAGAAAGACGCAGTGAGAAATCCAAAAACTTATTTGCCCCTTACATATAGCTCGGCCAATATTGTATCAAAGCACCTGTATATTGGGTAAACAATGATGTTCTTTACTGGGAGGACTACTAAAAGAACATTGAATATTATATAAATAGAACACTTAATTCTTGAAGGGTCACAATCTCTTTCATATCTTGTTTCTTGAAGTGGAAATCTACTTGTAGTATTGCTTCAATGAAGTTTGCTGGTTGTGTTTGTGGTGGATAACCTCATCACACTTTTTTCTCCTCGTCGCAGGTTCTTTTGGGCTTCTCTGTACTTGTTGGGGCAAGTGCTTGGGTGGATCTACTGGTACGATTCTGGTGACTCATGTGCTTCTATTAGGTTTTACTTGTTTCATGCTACAATATGAAACTCTAAGAGCTTTAAAGTTAAAATAGTTTTTGCTCCTGCTCGAGCCTTCCATTGGATATCTTGCCTGAATCTTAAATGAAAGTCCTGGTGGCCAAGATTTTTTACTTTTTTCATTTAGTGAGAAAGATTTCACTTCTTTTCTGCTTTCCCCAACTACAAAAATGTCCGATGCCTTCACGAATCAGCCATATTTATGTTTTTTACTGAGAATTTTGCCCAAGGTGATAAGCCCTGAAAACTGAATGCTGATCTGTAGTATACTGGTAAAAGAGTCCTAGTTCTTGTTTGAAAAACAACATATGGATTCTTGTACATCTATCCTTCACTAGTTCCCTTTTGTTGTCACAATGTAGTATTATGCTTTCTGTGTGGACCTTCCTACCTTCACTGGCGTCTGTTGTTTTTATGCCAACACTCAATTACCTTGCTTTTTAAAATTCCTTTAGAGGGGTTTGAATATTCCAATTTCCTTTCATTGAACTTTATGTGTGCATTTGATACGAAGGAAAATGTTTTTCTTGTAAAATGTTTTCGTAAAAATAAGATAAGTGGATTTTTATTTATTTTCTGGTATTTGGTGAGTAAGCAGAAAATATTTTATAAAATCTAGACAAACACTCTAGGGGTGGGGTGGAAGGTAGGAGTGTTGGGGATGAGGGTGGAGGTGGGGTGTGTTGGAGGGTGGGGATGGAACTATTATGTGGAATGCCACTTAGGTAACTTGTTTTCCCTACTTATATTAGGGAAATCGTTTTCCTCATTTTTAAGAAATTTGGTTTTTAAAGAAAATATTTTTCAAAAATTTTGATCAACTGGATGAGAAAATTGAAAAATATTTTGAGTAAAATGTTTTCCTCCCACCCATCGAACATCCTAACATGCAATTTTATACTGAAAGTAAACTTTCTTGTTTCAGGGAATGATTGCAGGCCATGCTTATTATTTCCTAGAAGATGTCTACCCACGAATGACTGGTCGTAGACCCCTGAAAACACCAGTCATTATCAAAGCACTGTTTGCTGACGAGCCAGTAGTGGTGGCTCGGCCTGCTAATGTTCGCTTCGCTGCTCCTCCTGTTGATGAAGTTCCCCAAAATCAATGAGATAATTTTATAAGTAAACCGGTGGCATTGGCTTCAATTTCTGTAAATTGACCTTAGATATTTGGTTGGAGGGATTTAGGGTTGGTCTTCTTGATGATGATTGTGCTGGTTACTATCCGTCTTCATTCCTTGTCAAATTGTTGGTGTATTGCTTACACTGCGCGACTTGGGTTTGAAGATGCTTTCTGTAATGTAGCCTGGATTGGAGAATTGCTGCCTGGTTGAGAAAATTATCTCTTATAGTCCTAAAAATCGATTATTTGGTGTTGTTTCCCCTTCCCTCAGAAGCTAATTGCTGATTTTTGGTATTAGAGGCAAGGAAAAACTGGTTCAACTGAAATTTTTAACTTCAGTTTTGGAGTATGTTATACATGCTTAGACTAGAGGCAAATCAAATTTTATTTGGCAAAGAAATGCATACATGCAGTCCACCATTTGTGCGCGTTTAGCGAGGTTTGTTGTGTAACCTCAATTATATCAACTTTAAGGGGTTGTTTGGTTGAGAATAAGTTATTTCGGAATTAATTATCAGGATAAGTTATTCTACTATGTATATGGGATAATTTATCCTATCACTAAGGTATAAACCAAATGCAAGATAAACAAGTCCTCCTACATTTTATCCCTAGTATTGTTATGCTTTATGCCTCACGTCAATTAACAAAGAACAATTCAGGAAGAAAGCGACTCGAGTGCCTCAGGGATTCGATTTAGTAGTACAAGCAGCGATGTGTTATATACGGTATTGGATCATGAAAATTCCTCTACAAAGGACATTGCCATCAATATAAATGGTGAATCCGTGCATTCTTATAGTAAAGGAAATCCATAACATCATACTTAGAACAAGCCAGGACAACGATGAAACTGAGATTACCCTCTTCTCAACTTAAACAATTACTTGTCTCATGTTTCACGCCATAACCACAGAAACAATATAATTCAAGTAAAACAGCTTAACCTCTGTTTAACAACTACGAAAAAGAGTCGACATCTTTAGCCTCTCCACAAAATTATTGCAACTGAATATCCCTTTTGCAGCTTCACTTTTCCTGAAAGAACTCCACTTAGCGACTGCAGCAGCAACCATGGGAAAGTGTTCGATGATTGACGATAAAATTCTGCTGCAGCTAACTGATTGGGTGGTACTGTGCAGATACTCTTTTTGGAGGCAATTTTCGCAGGATGTAGAGCACAAGAGCTGAAGGAAGAATTTCGACCAGCTGCCACAGAGAAGAATGTGATCACTCGGAGAGAGAGGCAAGCATAAGGAGCATTGAATAATGAAATAAGACATACCAGGTAGTATATCAGATTCAAAACTGGATGGTCCAAGACATCAAGAGATGCGTCACGATCAAAAGCAGATAACACAACCTGCAATGAGCCAGATTAGACATAGCAAAGGATCACATGAACATGAGAGCGACTGCTATTTAAAGATTTGAGTCCGGTCTAGCTCTCAATTCCAAAGCAACATTTACTTTAAACCAGATATACTTTGCCTTTCTTGAGCACAAATAGTATAAAAACCTCATTTCCCTGCTTGGACCTCTTTGTAGTCGAGCTAAGAGTGTCTCATTTGATTGCCAGTTTGCAAAACTTAATAGTGGAGCTAGGACACTATTACACTTTGGATAATAAAAGGTTGCCCAGCATAGGGAGAAGAGGAAACAGATACATAAAGCCTTACCACAAAGCATCTAATGAGGAAACAGGTGAAACATATGGCAGTCACAGATCCAACCTGTGATCACATGCATACATCATATCAGATGAGCCAATTTACAGGTAAAAGATGTTAAGAATTATTAAGTCATGCATTATCTACCATGTATGCATGTGCTTAGAGACATTCATTAAAACTTCAGATAACACAAACACATTCATTCACATTGGTGATGTAGAAGAGGTTGTTAGAACAATCAGATTGACCAAGAAAATGTTTTCTTGAGTTGGACCACTAATGATCAATTAAGCGGAAAAAAAAAACTGCTATGGTTCACCAATAATGATGGGGAAAAAAAAATCTTCCTTCATAAGCATCATATGTAAATATTATGTTTCCATCTAGTCAGACCAATTTAAGATTTTTTCTTTTCCTGTTTATTCATCAGCAGAGAAGACAAGGAAATCAGCCAAGAGAAGTTTGTTTTCAGTTGATGTTTATGAAGATGAGTCTAGCAAGTACTATGAGGTGTAAAGTGGAGTACTTCCCAACGAGTGTATTTGGGGCTGTGACTAGGAGCTGAATACAAGGAGTTATGATGGGGAGTAGTTGTTGTTGTTACTATTATTATTATTATTATTTATAATGTTATTATGGGGAGTTATTTTAAGTTCTTGATAGAAGAGTTGTCTAAGCCAGCTTGCACTAACCTCGATTATTCTACCAGGCAACTATCCTCCCACCAATACAGGTATCGAGATGAGAAGCAATCATCCAGCATTTTTTGCCTTTCTGACGTATGCTAGAAGTTATTGAAAGATGTGAAAGGAAATCAACTCATTGAAAGAAGTGACCTCTCTCACATGGGTGAAGGATGAACTTACAACTACGTATTGCAGGGATCACTAATATCAATTCCTGCTAAAGTTGAAAAACAAATAAATAAGTTGAGAAGTAACTTTTTGTGGGGATTTAATTGTGAGACGAACAGCGTGCATTTGATTAGATGGTCAAGTATGAGCAAACAACCAGGGACTAGTTGTGAAGAGCCTTAGACTATTTAATGAGTGCCTTCAAGTTCATATGGCTATGGAGATTGAATACCAACAAAGAGGAGATGTGGAAGGGGTGATCAAAGCTTAATATGGGATTGATGGACACTGATGCAGTAAAACAGTTACATCTTATAGGAGTTGTAGTAAGGAGACAAATCGGAAATCCATAGGGAGAGTTTGGAGAGGTTGTAAGGTCAAAGTGAATACCAGCAGAAAACTATGGCAAGGCAAATAACTGGAAACCAGCACCCTGAAAGAACTCTTCCCAAGTTTGTATAATCTTGTCATCAACAAAGAGTATTCAGCGTACCATTGAAGAACACTTCAAAGAAGAATGCCGGAATCTCCTCGGCATAATAAATCATCAACACTAGATACAGACTGTTAGTGTACTAATTGTTAAATTATGGGTGATGGACCATTAGCCTGACTCCCTCCTCTGTATGCCAAGGATGATGCGAACTTCTCAGTTAAAGCATGCTACAGTTAGTTGTTAAGGAAGAATGTGGTTGTATTGGCTCAATAGCGATGGAAGATGACTTGGAGGATACGAGCTACTCAGAAGTGGCTGGTTTTGGATAGTAGCCCTACATGAAGCATGAGTAACATATCATAGCCAGCACAGAGGAAGATTTCACATCTTCAGCAGACGCTACTACTGCAAAGAGGGCTCTGAATCATTTAGAAACTTACACCTACGTTGTAATTTCATCTGGCTAACTTGATGTATGTTTCTAAACCGGTTTGGGATTGTTTTGATGATACCTGGTA
This sequence comes from Solanum aculeatissimum, assembly GCA_038996855.1. Lineage (NCBI taxonomy): Eukaryota > Viridiplantae > Streptophyta > Magnoliopsida > Solanales > Solanaceae > Solanum > Solanum aculeatissimum. The sequence continues at coordinate 23,523 of JBCEWC010001570.1, read as the reverse complement.
GAGGCAGTAAAAAGTTGGCAGTGCAGGAAATAAGAAGAAACAGAGGACCTTATTAAAAAACATACAGAGGAACTTACAGAATCCCTCTACGTTATTTTGGATGGTTTTAATATTAGGGAACTGCAGATGCTTTCAGGATAAAGCATCATCCTTACCTTTTGTGATATTGAAATGCTTATAGAACATGGAGTTTTATAGCAGATTTTGACAATATAGTGGAGTTCATTGATTCCTTACATTGTTAAAGGAGTAAATTCCTAGCTACTGTTGCGCACTCTTAGCATCTAGTTAGTGCCGCAGATGGTTTAATAAAATCTTACTTGATCATCAAAAAAGAGGATTCTACAAAAGGGAGACACTAAAAATTGGTACCCCTAATATATATTATAATTTGTTCCATTCCTTCTCATCTAGTTAGGCAATCTTCATTACTTGACATCATCCATCTATGCACATCCAATCAACTTTGAACTGCCCCAAAAGATTACAGATACAGAAATTAATAATTCGCTGAAGTTGAGCTTATGGTCAAAGTCAAACACATGATGTGACACAAACTAAATAGAAAAAGATGGTATCCACCAGCCTTTGACAGTTTAGTGGTTCCATGACCAAAAGGTTCTCTTCACGCACCAAGTAAAAATTTCTGAATAAGAGTGTCACAACAAGGTTCCATCTATTCTTCTTTTTTGTCATTTCAGAATTTAATTTAGATATAGCCATATAGATACAATCTCAGGAATAGTCTTAATCTATCTGTCCACTGACTCCACTTATATGTTATCTGGACAAAATATAGCAGTCATTCAGAGCAAGTTAAGACTATAATATAGCGGAACAATTAGCAGGACATCCTTGGACAAGGAAATTGATCAAACATCAAGTTAAAAAATTTCTTCCCCTTGGTGCTGTAGGGAGAACTTAAGTTTGTGAGGAATAAATCTTATGCCTTACATGCAAACATATTCTCTGCCAAACTACAGCACTAACCTCTGTGTATATAAAAAGTAAGAAGATAAAAGTGTAAATACCTTTACCAGTTTAAAAAGAAAAGAAGAAGAAGACAGATGTGTAGTACACAAACCTCATGAAGCTTCTTTCTCCTCCCTTTAGATTCAATAGGAAAGCGCCGCAGCATGAGAAATAACCTGATGATTGTAAAAACAAATTCCACAAGGAGAAGTAATGAAATTTAGTCATGTCTAAGGTCAACTAAGAACAATCAATAATGCTTTAGAAGATAAATGCACAGAGAAAATAGCACTTAAATTCACCTTCCACCATAGAGCAGAAAGCCCAAGGCTGCAATAAATGATACAACTGCACCAAATAAACATGCAAGGTTAAAGAAAGCATTAATCTTTGAAAGCAGATCTAAACTTGAATAAAATAGGGAAGAAGGAGAAAGTGAATATAAAGAGATTCACCTGCTATAAATATTTTCCCAATGAATTCCACTGTGCTATTGTCATTGACCCAGAGGTAAACCCAGATACAGGCCTGACAAATACCATTTTTCAGTTGTATTTAGTTTATTACCTGAGATAACATCTGGAAGACTCAAGATTCTTAGCTTTTGAGACAAGCAAGTTGGTCAGGAATGTTCACCAAGTAATCGAGAATAATGGACAGCTTTATCCATTCAGAAGTGATCTATCCTTTAGTAAAGGGGAAAACCTAGGGTTCCCAGGGCCTGGGATTAGGAGAATTTATCCCTATTTCAAGGATAAATTTGCATATGGTTCTGTAAACATTTATTGCAAGATCTTGGAAAGATATTCCAACTGCTTTCGAAAAAATTATTAAAGGTATAACTGGAACCAAGCTATAAATATTTGATAATGAAAGTAGGAGGAGAGCTGAGATGAAAGGAGAGGCTCCGAAATTAAACTATTCTCAAGCATGTTACCCAGGTAAACCAGGCATCACATTTTGGGAAAGAAGAATATCTCAGAATTTAACATATTAAGCAGCACACATATGACCGCATGTCGATCAGCAGAGGCGGCTCCAGGATTTGAATTTTATGTGTCTTTGAAATTCTACCACAACCCAATGATTTAGTGGGTTCAAAATCTATTATTTCTACTTGTTAACTGGATTTTAACATATAAAGGGTTAGAGCTAAAGTTGAGCTCGCAGAACCCTCCTCCAGTTGTACCCATAACTTCTACACTAATCCGCCCCTGACACCACCTAAATGCAAGGGGTTATCAACTAGAACCCCACATTAGATGGGTTTGACTCGCGTGAAAGAATCTTTAACAGCATTCACATATTACTACAGACAAAATAATAATAAGCAATAACACTTGATCGATTATATTTCCCCATGAACACCCAAATAGCATATGAGCAAGGGACACGTTTGTAGCAAACCTGAATGAAGTATATTGCACCACTTATTGAAAAATAAAAAATTCTGAGCTTATCTGTCGGTAAACTCCTAGCCTGCAAATCATAAATGCAAGAGTTAGAAACGTAGAATCAATAGATTAACAGTTTGCCTGCTGGATGCTATAGCTTCACTTGCCTGGTGATATATCTCAGCCCAAAATAGAACAAGGAGTGTGAAAGTTGAAAAGAAAAGGAGCCCTGGTAGGTCCAATATTGCCAGAGTCAACACCTGGTTATCGTGGAGCAAATCTAACACATCAGTAAACAATTAAGCAGCAGCTTAAGAGGCAGATGTGGCATGTTATTGATTTCTATATCTCACGCCATCAGCCTAAAAGTGAAATTCTGGCCGCAGAGGAACTATGGATCTAAGGACTTGAACAATGCTATTGGCCCATCGCAGTCAAGCCAAAAGTTTAGATCAAGTAACAGATGGGTAACTGGGTGAGATAAGCTTCAAACTGAAATCTGAAAGACAGGAAGTATCTACTACTGAGCTTTCAATCCAACTAACTCACACATTAAACAAAAACAAGGATTGCTGTACTGCTATTGGAGGATGAAAGCAGTCAGAGAGCAGGATGACCTTCCGAATAAATAAATTAAAAGGTAAGGAATCTGAAATGGCAAATTAAGCTCAAAGTTAAGAGTGTCAAAGATATAAGAAATCCTACAGTTCCATTTAGCAAAAATAACATCGGGCACTTCCACTTGAATATTGTACCATCAGGTGATAACTTTTCTAGGTACAGTTCTAACCTAATTTTGATTTCTGATGGTTCCTACATAAGTTGACACACTATAAAGAAAAGAATAAATAATTCGAGAAAAAGGTAAACGGATGATAAGACAAGACAACACATTCAGGTTGCATACATAGTCGCGTTCTATTGAAAACAAACTAAACCGAATTAAGGAAAAAGATTGACAATTGAATAGTTACTTTTTAGGAAAGAAGAATATTACCTTAGGATGGAACAGAAAAACTTGTTTGTGAAATCCAAAGACAACTGCACGAACTGAAAAACAAAAGATTTGAATTTACAACAAAATTCCAGATAAGAAAAGAAGAGCAGGATGGATTGTTTATCTTAGTCCATTTTACCTCCATTTACCACAAAGTTCATCAGATGGAACACCTTTTGTGTTGTCCAACCATATTCGGGTACCCTCAAATCTATCCTTATTAATTGAATCTGCACATAATTAGCTCATTGACTCAACCAAAAGTTCCAAAAACTACGCAAGCACCACAAGGAAAACAGTTCTCTACGCATGCAGCGTTAGGTAAAAGCTGTATCTGCAACACAATACTAACCAAAAGTAAAGGACAAAAAAACACCCTTCCATGAATCTCATCTGCTTAATGGAAAGGTCATAAACCCCACAAGCACACACGAACCATAATAGTCACATCAAACCCTTAGATAAAAGATCAATGCTTTGAAGATATAGACGAATGAACAGTAAGAATCTACACGATAATTAATTATGAAATAGTTTGGAAATGTTACATTGCCAACAAAGATAAAAAATTGCCAGTAAAACATCCCAAGTCCGTTCAGAATCCAAAGGAAAGAAAGGAGAGTACATAAAAAAGAAGTATTGAATTTGACCCAAATAAGTATAACCATTCTGTAGTTTCAAGCTAACAGTCTAACCGAACCTACAAGTATTTTGGTGACATAAAAAACACCAAATATCCCGTAATGTCTCTAAATGGAAACCCTTAAATTACACTTCGTAATCGGACATTCTTGAAACATAATTTAGTGTGATATCCAATCTCCACCAAGATTTTCCATTTCTAACAGAAGTTACGAAAAACCTAACTAACAACAAGTATTTGACTTTATAACATGAACCAGACTCGGCAATTCTATCATGAATTCCGCTTTGATCGTACCATTTCAGCTCCCAAACTCTACTTTGATCGTCAAATTCACAGAAAAAGAGAATGGAAGAGAAAGAGAGAATTACTAGGGCAACGGCTGAAACAAGAGCATAGGAAGCACAAAGGGAGTAGAAAATCCCATCTTGCCACTGAACGGACTCGTTAACGTCGTCCCACCAGTTGGTCGCCGGAACGGCGGTGTCAATCGGCGACCACCCAAGTGGCAACCTAGTCATTTCACCTCTCCCTTGAGCTTATCTTGTTGTCTTTGAAAGAAGTCAAAGAACTGAAGCTATAAACAAGAAGAAGAAACGAACAAGTAAGGAACGTGCTGAGGTGCCATACTCATGAAAACAGCGCCATCAATCATAATTGAGAAACTTTCTACGGTTATATTTACTCTTACCTTCTTAGAAATTAAAATTAATTAGTTGCACAACTTCATTTGTAAATTCATACAATTATTGGTCATTTCGTTTTATATTTAATCAAACATTATAAGACACTACTACTTATCATTATGATATGGTATATACAATAAATAAAGGCTAATAAAAGATAATTCAATTTTACCTCTGAATTAGACCAGACAAATTTTGTAACAAAGAAGTCTTAGATATTACAAAATTTTAGTTTTACGACTTTCATAATACCCAAATAAAGGGGTGACTTTTTGTTATAAATTTTGTAGTTTAAAAAATTGAATGATTGTACGAAATAAACTCCGGATATTCTATGGTTGTAAAGCCGGCATGGCCCAAAAGCCAGACACAAATTCCAATTTTCATCGCCAAGCTTCTGAGTTGTTATTTTATTGGAAAATGGTGGACGATGAATAAATACAACTAATCATGTTTTGACAAAACAGTGGACTATGGATTAAGGAAACTTTATGAAAATAAAATAGAAACTCCTATTTACGAGTGGTTAATTTGACTAAATTGAAATAGCTAAATTTAATATTCAAAGTTTGAAATTTATATGGTTGAAAACTATATGAAAAATATTATAAGTTGTAATTCTTCTCATATTAATATAATAAAAAAAAAATATTTTAAAATATTAGTCAAAGTTCATTTGATTTGACTTCAATAAATGAAATAGTAACAAGTAAAAATGACGAAAGAAGTATTTGATAAGAGGAAGTAGATCACCCTTACGCTTGTTGAAGCCAGTGTTAGAAGTCGCGTGATGGCAGAGACATAGCTTTACAATGACCAAGGATGGTTTAGTTAAATATTTTTTATCAAAAAATTATAGTTAATATAAAAAATAATATTTATGTATATAGATTAAAAGTAACTTTTCGAAGATACATGGTATATTTTTAAGCACCCTTTAGCAAAAATTTTAGCCAATGGCATAATTTTGCTCACGAATCGAGTAAGTAACGAAGAAATTTATTATAAAGCAAATACGGTAAAATTCATTTTCGAGGGAAAGATAAAGTTAAAAAATACATATCATCACAAAAATATTTGTTCTCCTTCTTAGATCGTGTCTAATTTCTATACATATGTCCACTAAATAATTTTAAAATAACTAAAAAGATTCCTCGTGTATCATCTGTAGTAAAACTATGAACTAGAGCTAGCAATTCGAACCATATTGAAAAGGTTCCTGAGACACAATATGAAAAAGTAACAATATAAAGGAACGAGGTTCAAAAATAAAGAGGGGGTAGAATTACTAAACGAATACGAGTTGTGGCTAATACCCGAGGCATAAAAGAAGCATTTTCTATGGGATCTCGAAATCACAAGCCACCCCGACCTAATTCATGATAAGCCCATCAACTTTCTTGCAATTTTTTTAGTTTTAAGTGTATTTAAATTTAGTATAACTTACATAAATTTCATAGGTCTATTTGAAAAGTCACCTGATAATTGAAATTGTGTAACTACTAAGGTTACCACCCTAGTAATTACATAATCTAGAATATTAAATCATACTAACTTTTATTCTGAATTTAACTTTAATTTAAAAATTAGAAAATACTAAATCATCCTAATTAAAAAAATAAACATTGAATAAATAAAAAATAATAATATGAAAAATAGCATGTAATTAAGTACAACAACAAACATACCCAGTGAAATCCCACAAGTGGGGTCTGGGAAGGGTAGAATGTACGCAGACTTTACCACTACCTCAAAGATCAAGAGGTTGTTTCCTGGAAACCCTCGTCTCAAAACCCCTATAGGTAGAATAAACTAGATATGAAAAATGAGAAAGGAAAAGAAAAGAAAACCAGAAGAACAACTAATAACGAAAACATGATAATGTGTAAATACGATAAAAATCAACATATATATGACGAATAATGACAACACAGGATATAAAAACACGACTAATCCTACTACCCTACTATTCCCCAAGTCTAGACATCAACATACTCCTGCTAACCTATTAGTCTGCTACTCTAATTAGTGGCCTCCATTCCTTTCTATCTAAGGTCATGTCCTCGATGAGATCAAGTTTCATCATTTCTTGTTTGATCACCTCCCCCGATACTTCTTCGGTCTACCTCTACTCCTTCGTGTAACTCCTAAATCCAACTTCTCGTACCTCCTAACAGGAGCATTGGTGCTTTTTCTTAGCACGTATCCAAACCATCGCAGTCTCGATTCCCTCATCTTATCCTTCACAGGGGCCACCTCTAGCTTCTCCCGAATGGTCTCATTCCTAATCTTATCACTCTTAGTATCACCACGCATCCCATCGCAACATCCTTATCTCTACGACTTGTATCTTCTGAACATGTTAGTTTTTGATTGGCCAACACTCCACCCCATACAGCAAAGACGGTCTAACCACCATCCTGTATAACTTACCTTTGAGTTTGGTGGTATCTTCTTGTCACATAATACTCCAGAGGCAAGCCTCCATTTAGTTCATGCTGCCCCAATACGATGTGTGACATCATCGTCGATATCGCCACTACTCTAGATGTAGACCCAAGATATTTAAAGTTCTCTCTTGGGAATAAGTTGAGTGGCAAGCCTCACATCAATGTCTGTTTCATTCCTCACAACACTGAATTTGCACTCCAAGTATTCTGTTTTGGTCCTGCTCCGTTTGAATCCTTTATGTAATTAAGTAAAAGTTGAGAATAAGAATGAAACGAAAAATAAGTATTAAAATAAAATATATTAAAAAGTAATCAGAAACTAATTACGTTATACTTCCAAATAGATCTCTTAAACTCTTTTAAATGATTGAAAATTTTAAAATTTATAACAATAAAGGATGCATTTAAATAACTAACTATCAGTAAAGATAAAATTACATTACATGTTAATTTATGTAACTTCCGTAATTAGTTAATAACTTCAACAATGCAATGAATAATCTGGGTCATAGTGGGCCTCGTAAACTATAACTTTGAACTGATTTGGTGGGGTGCGCCAGGCCCGTGCAGTAGTGCAACGCATGGGCAACGCTTGAGAGCACAGGCAGCAAGCAACCTTAATGGACTCTCCCCCTTAAAAAATTAAGTTAATATTGTGTGAACCTATGGCTCACATATCAGATATTAAACTGATAAGAACAGATACTACACTTGATCTTAGCCAAAAGGCCGAGAAAGGTATGATGGAAATTGCGGCCCGTTTGACTTTCTATAGTGTACAGATTCCTTATTGCGCAGTCTGTGTAACAATGTGGGACTACTGGACAAATGCACCACATTTGCTAAAACCATGTATTACATGAGAAATTTGCAGCAAATGTAGTTATTTGAAAGAAAAACTTATCATGTGTGTTTTCCCCTGAGCAAGTTGTTCAAAATTATGGAATCTTAAATACACCCCTCAAAAGTGTTTATCCGTACGGTGTCTATTACATCGAGGGGTGTGGTGAGATGGATAAGATCCCTTCACTGTTGATAAAAGATCTTGGATTTGAGTTTTGAATATGAAAAAAAATCTTGTTTGAAAGCACTTCCTCTTTAATGAGCCTTATCCCGGATTAAGGGGGCTTCAATGCTTAGAACAATATATGGTTATTTGCTTGTTTTTATAGCTAAAATAAAATAAAATTGGTATACAAAACATTGAGTGGACTTGATGAAAGTCTAACTTGTTCTTGATCTTTTTTGTCTTGAATTGATCCCAATAAATGTGCTACTAATATTTTTTGTAAATAGCATAGAAGATGAAATCTGTAAGAACTAAAAACAAATTATCTTTGCTGCAGGTGAAAACATTAGACATGAACATGTTCACCTCAAGTACAATCATCAAATTACAAATATGGCTCTCAACTATGTTCAAATTTCTCTGTTTGATAAAGGGAAAACTGCAAATTTCTTTCAATGATAATAACCTACAGTTTTTCAGTCTTGCAATCTGCACAAAACATGTTTTATGTTTCATATCTTGCTCACTTTTGACAGGAAATCAAAATACTTAGGCCTAGTAATAAAAGACAAGTCTTCCTGCTTATGAACAACGCAGTCCAATGATGCAACTTAAATCATATTCTATACGTGCTCGTCTATGGTCTATACATGTAACTTTCCAGGCATAACTAGCAAGTTATTACCTGCTCCTGCCAAAACAAGAAGTCCAGATGATTGACAGTTCTCTCAAGTTCCAAGCAATTGAATGCAATCAGAAACACAAGATATTTGGCTAAAGAATTGACACAAAAAATTAAAAGCTCCTATGAGAGTATTATTTCTTCCTCAAATCTCTTGGAATCAACCTTGAGATTTCTATAACTGAACCCTGGAATTTCATTCATCTTGCAACTCTCAGAAACTTCAACCATAGAACACATTGCAGGTAATCCACCACCAGTTCCTCTTCTCTTCTTCTTTTTCCATTTCATCGTCAAGAACCCGAAACTAGGCCAAGAATTGCCACCACCTGAATCTATTTCCACTGAACTCTTCTGAGATTTGTTAAAAGAACTCCCTTTACTACAATCCAACTCAACTTTTCTGAAATACTCAATCTCTTTCTTCAAAAGTGATCCTACAGTTCCCCTTGTGCCTACCTCAACTGGTACACTTGCACTCATTTTATCCGAGAACCTACTAGTAATACTCCTAGCTCTGTATAACATTATTTTTTTCGCGAAAACCAAAAAGAAGAAGAATTGCAGAGATTGTTGGAAGGCTTGTTTGTGAAGAATGAATTGGTTGGTATTTTAACTTGCACTAAGGAGCAACTACTCTCTATAGTGCTAATGATAGTGTTTTAATAGACATATGCTTTTTTTTTTGTTGAAAGTGGACAGCGTGAGGCTCTGCATAATTGTAGCAGTGGATGGATGGGATATGTAATCATCAACAAAACTTGCAATCAAAGCATACATCTAAATATAAATTACTACTACTATTATTTTACCTTTTTCTGCCTCTCTGACTTATTGGTTCATACACAAGTTAGTCATCATGATTAATCCCAAGAAAGAAAAATTGGGGTATATAATAGTTACACCCTTGACCCCACTCTCTTTATTTAATTTTTCTGTTATTAAATTAATGCTAAAAATTAACTTAATCATATCTATGACAGTAGAGGGGATGCCTCTGTGGTCCTTAGCAATCAATGTCTAGGCCTTCTTTTTTTTAACCCTTGCTTTGCAAATAATCATACGATAATTCAAAAAGATTATCGTGCCTACGCCGCCCAATTGAATTTAAAATGACCTTATATTTATCCATGGCTATTTGATTGATGTACTTATACAACCTAATCATGCACTTAAAATTAATAAAAATGGTTTAAGCACTAATCCTAGTTTCTCTAAAGCGACGTTTACCTACGATTGCAATGCTTACAAAGGTGGTGTACTTGCTACGTCTCGTTGGACAAATGGGAAAAGATCACCAAGAATTTTATATCCATTGAGATTTGAACTCTAAATCTTTCAATCAATTCATCAATCTCTCAGCCTCACACTGGTGACTCTATTTTCATATATAACATAAAGTCAAAAGATTAGTTCAGCCTAATAGTTTTTGTGAAACAAGCACTAACATCTCATGGATTCCTCTTCACACATTGCAACTTGCACGGAGCACTTGAGAACATCAGATTCTGATAGCATGTTTCAAATTGTGCTTATGCTGTAACTAACTATGGTATGCTGGAAAGATGGCATGAATATCCTAGGCTCTGGTGTGAGGCACGAGCATGTTGTAATACATCATCTATTCTTGAATACCACCCTGAAAATGAGACTATAGAATCGACATATGAACTAGGATAACTTCCCCCCAATTATCATCCCAAAAGAAGTGAGAGCGTCCTTTGCTTTTCTCTGGTTCACTATCTTCCCAAGCACTTGCTGGACTAGAAGTTTCAGTGTCGTAACCCTCTGCTTCTTCTTTGCCAATTTCAAACTTCCCATTATCAAAAAAAGTAAAATCACCTGGCCCGTGAAACGTAGATAACTTTGCCTCATTGGCTTCAATGGGAGCACATATAACAGCTTTAGCTCCTGAATCTAGAAAAGACTTGATTACAAATTGAGTAGAGCCACAGAAACCAGTGAAGATTATAATTCTCCCCTTCCATGCTCCAATCTGGAAGGTTTAACAAATATAAAGGAGTTAATGCTGCCTCCTTTCTCATTCATCTTTTACTTTCTTGGATAAGTATGTATGCATAGAGCAATAGGTCACAAGCACATCTCTTGGAGAGATGACATGAAATGAACCAACATTCTCACCTAAAATTTTTATTTTTTTTTTCAAAAAAAGTGGATCAAAATTAAGGGTCAACAAGTACGTTAAAATATCTGATATACTGCTCCTATATGAACCACTTTTTTGAGCTGCAGCATATGGCAACCATCTTGTACACTCACTTCTATAAGAAAGATAAATGTTTCTGATCCTTTATCCTTGGCAGGTCCACCTTCAGCTCTCACTATGAACTTGTTGACAAACTATAAGCAGGAATCTTGGCAAGTTTCCTCTCTTTCATAATTGCTCTCATCCTCCTTACATCTTCCCACATGCCATTACTGGCATAAATGTTGGACAATACCACATACACCCCATCGTTCCACGGTTCCAACTGTTGCAGGTACTTAGCCACCCATTCTCCCATTTTCACATGCCCATGCTTCTCACAAGCCCCAATTAGGCACCCCCATGTTACAACATTCGGTTTCATTGACATCCCTTCAATCATTGCCCTTGCCTCCTCAAGCAACCCAGCCCTGCCAAGCAAATCTACCATGCATCCATAATGCTGCAACATGGGTGCAATACCATATTCATTCTTCATCATGTTGAAATAATACTTTCCTTCTTGCACCATCCCACCATGTACACAAGCGCTCAACACCCCAATAAATGTCACATGGTTAGGCCTAACACCTGCCTCTCTCATGCAATGGAAGCATTCAACAGCATCTCTAACATACCCATGCATGGCATAGCCAACAATCAACGAAGTCCACGAGGATACATTTCTTTCTTTCATCCTTGAAAACACCCTATAAGCAAGATCCATCTTGCCACATTTACCATACATATCAATAAGAGAATTCATCATCAAAAGATCAGACCTTTCCATTTCTTTCGCCTGAAAGACGCATTTATGCAATTGAGAAGCCAAATCCAAGTCTCCAAGACCACCACAAGCAGATGTCACACTAACCATAGTCACATCATTGGGCTGCAACCCGCTCTCTCTCAACTCCAAGAACATTTTTATGGCTTCTTTAGCACGCCCACCTTGTGACAACCCCGCTATAATAGCATTCCAAGACCCCAACTTTCTTTCACTATTTTGTTCAAACACCTTGCGTGCATTCTCAAATTCACCAGCTTTAGCATACAAGCTAATAAAACCACTCTCACAATACATATTAGTTTCTAAACCGAGCTTTATTGCAACCCCATGAAGCTGCCGTGCCACAACATAATTCAGAACCTGACAAATAGCCTTTAAAACAATGGGTAACGTGAAAGTATCTGGGCTAACACCAGTTCTTGACATAGTGATGTACACATGTAGAGCCTTGCTGGGGGAGTCAAGCCTAGTATATGATCTGATAATGTTGTTCCAGTGAAATTGAACAGGGTACAACTCCAGGAAGTGATTTCGGATTATCTGGGCGTAAATTTGGTCAAGATGCTGTATATTGTTGCAGTTTGATATTCGGGTCGCTATTATCTTGTCATTGCTGTCGAGAATATTAGCAGTAGTGGCTAAACCATGACTCAGATGGAATGAGTTTACTCTCTTTCTACCAAATCGGAGCAAAAGACAATGAAATGGACTCATCAATAACATATTTGGTGTTGATTTCTTACCGGCTATTGCTATAGTCCGAAAAGATACACTCCTGAACTGCTATAGCATATCTTTTTGTGTGTGGATAAAGGCAGTGTTTCGGCCACTTAGCGATCTATTCAATCACTGTCAGGCACTCAAAATAACTACTCGAACAAATGGGATGAGAAGAGATTACCTATATTTGCATTTTTTTACGCACATCATTGACTTAGACCTCACCTTTACGTATCTATTTTCATAAAATATAATGTTGTCACAAGAGCGCATGATATCCCAACTAGTTTGTGTAACATCACATAGGTTCCTCCTTTACAAATTGCAGAAACCACTTGAAAACACCAGATTCTAATAGCATGCGTATCAAATTGTGCAATCCAGCAGAGTCCACGAAGAACAACAAAGAAATGAATCTGCTTTTCACAAGAGACAAAGATAATCTTCATTGTGGGTGGTTAAAAAAATTGTCCCTGCTTTATCCAATAAATTCATTTCACTATACAAGTTACTTATTGGGACTCATGACCATTCTCAATCTCAAATAATCCTGCAAAACTGGGCCCTAAAGAGAAATGAGCATCCATCAGAGACTAAGAACACACAAAAAAAAATGACTTCAGAGCCGCAAAATTGGTTGCTTCTCTAGCTTCTTGGAATTATTACTCATTTCTACTGCATTTTTCTCTTGTCGTGCTTCTTCTGCAATCCTTTTCCTTTGCTTGTACAAGTATAGTTCTTCTTTACAAAAGTATGGAATAATGAGGAGATCGTGCAAATTGTCTTAATCAAGCAATATGCGGTCAGCATAAGCGTTGGCTGACTCGTGCCTCCCTTGGGACTATCATGGTCATATACAACCGAGAGAACTATGGTATGTTGGGAAGATGGCATGAATATCTTAGGCTACGGTGCGAGGCACGAGCATGCTGCAATGCAGCACCTATTCTTGAACCACCCTGGAAAAGAGACTCATAAAATTGGCATATGAATTGGGATAACTCCCCCTCATCATCATCCCAAAAGAACTGAGAGTGTCCTTCACTTTTCTCTGGTTCACTATCGTCCCAATCACTAGCTGGACTAGTAGGTTCAGTATCATCATCCTCTGCTTCTTCTTCACCAATTTCAAACTTTCCGTTATCGAAAGAATTAAAATCACCTGACCCGTGAAATGTAGACAACTGCACTTCATCAGGCTCAGTGGAAGGACATATCACAGCTTTTGCTCCTGAATCTAGAAAAGCCTTGATTACAGGTTGGGTAGGGCCGTAGAAACCAGAGAAGATTATAATTCTCTCCCTCCATGCTCCAACCTGGAAGATTTAACAAATACTAAAGAGTTAGTGCTACCTCTTTTCTCATGCATCTTTTATTTCCTAGGGTAAATGTGTATGCATGGAGTATAGGTCACAAGCACAGGTCTTGGAGAATTGACACAAAATGAACCAATACTCACTGACAGTGTATTAAGCCCTCTATCATGACAGATGAAAGAAATGCAACCCAATTTACTTGAAAGATGAATGACAGAGAGAGCAAGTGATTATAACCAAGTCTTAATAGTAAAACTTAAGTATACATTTAAAGATATGTAGTATAATGAACTAGCCTCTCATTCTTCAAACCCGAGACAGAAATAGACCAGTCATTACAGAATCAAGTTCAGATCTCGGAATGATGCAGATGAAATATCAAGCAAACAAGAGATAATTGTTCAATTAATTTTTAGGATAAAAGGAATATGCGGATAGGGCTATCTGCGCACATCCATTAGGGAGCATCAGCACTGCAGAGTATCTGCAGAAGACCTCACTGCATCCATTGTTAGGGTCAAAGCAAAAATCCCCAGCAATCTCTGAGTGCTGAAGAGTTTATCCTTGCCACAGATCCTTGAACCCAAGCAAGTTCATTTGTCATATGTTGAACCCAATCAGATTGGTTTTGACTTAATCAATTAAATGATGCTAACCATATAACGTCATTTGGAAGAGATAAGTTCCTTCTCACATACATAAAATCTTGCAATGAAAAAAGAATGCAATACTGAATCACATATATGCTCAGAGGGTATACCATCCACCGAATATCTTCTGAAGTTAAATGCATTGAAGGAACCGTCCTACGAAACATATAGGCACCAATTTCTTGGTCATCTTCCATGACCTTCAGAAGAAAAAAAATCGGCAATTCATAAATTCTTTTCATCAAGAGCAAATTGACAAATTCTTGGTTTCTGAAAGCAAAGACAATAATCAAAATAAGGATGCCAGACATCACAGCCGCACGTACCTGAGTTTGACGCCCAATATAACGGTGGACTACACCCCCAATTTGGAAGCACGGCCTACATCTAACAAGATCAGCAACGGTTGAGATGTCACTGATGACTGATGCATACTTTCTCCGGCGGCCTCGCATCATAGACAGCAAGCTGAATTTGACACTCTGCAGAAACTTATCTGCTAGTTCTCCAGGTTCAGCAACCACAAATACATCATTCTGCCAACTATCTCATAGAAGTTGATGACATTAGCATGATAAGCAGCATTTCCAATAGCATTTCCAATAAGTAACCAAAAAATAAGGAATATCTAACCTCAGTACAGAGCCAGATGTATCATTTTGCAGAGCCAAGTGCACAACTCCAACCTGAGGTGAATTCTTTAGCTTCTCGTACAAAGATTGCACAGGCAACGAAAGTTGTCGACGCTTTCGAGGAGACTCGGGCGGTGAGACAGTTGATTTTGCAGATGGTAATCCATCCAAGCTTAGTGGTGGAACTAAATCAATTCTTCCAACCCTATGACCCCCAATATCAGGACTGTAGAAGAGAGGGCTTGAAGGGAAGCTCCCAGTGAACAATGGAGAAGCAAAAGGTGTTGGAAAGGTTGATCCTGGGGTTGCTTTCTGAGTGCTTGATATGCCGTTAAAAAGACTAAGCTTTATTCCATTACGAGCACAAAATGACTCAAGTGAGCGAGCATGGTGAAAGACTCTTCCAGCATCTGCACTATTTGGGGCCTCAACAAGAAGCACACTCCGCCTCCAACCTAAAGAAAGACTGCTTTCATCTGAAAATAAATGGAAACCTTCAAAGTTCAATCCAAGACAGAAGAATATCATGCCAAGCAATTAAAAATGATTCCACACACCAGCTTTAGAATTCTTCGCTTTGAGAAACTGATTGGACTTGAAACTATCTGAAAATTTCTCATCGTGTGGTCTCTCCAACAATCTTTCACAAATATCCTTGAAAGCAGCAGAGGTGTTCTGAATGTAATCATCAGTTGCAGCCTCTAACTTTAACCAGACAGCAGGATCCGTCTCATCTAGCTCCATACCACATCGTTCATCAACTGCATCTCAGATTTGTAGTAAACATGTTAAGAATGTGAAGAAAATTCCAACTCAATATCACCACAGCGCAAGACTAGATCATACTCCTAACTCATTTTCTTTAGTTCTGGCTGATTCCTAAAAAAAGAATTGTTAATGAAATGACAAAAGTTGAGGAAAAGAATTGGGAAAATAAGGTTTCCCAAAAGTGAAAAAACAATCTTTAGCTTGTAATATTTCACCTCCGGCAACATGTAAAGTAACTTCACCTGGATTAAAGCGAAAATAGTGCACATCAGGAAGCAGTGGAAGCAATGTACTTAAAGCTTCCTCCACCCGATCAACTGAGCATGCACTTTCTATCAACACTTGACCAGTATCAAGGTAACGCCATCCACCTTTGCGGACCTAACACAGCAGGAAAAACAGCAGAAACAGCTATAAATTGAAGACTCAAGGTAAAAGGCCTTGAAGTAAATGATATCTTGACTTTATGAAATCTTCCAGTAACAGTGGAGAGTAAACCCAAAACCGTGACAATAAAATATCATGCACTCTTTTCAATTTACAGCCTCTCTATCTCTATGAGGTAGTGGGGTCTGCGTACATTTTACCCTCCCCAGACCCCACTTGTGGGATTCCACTGGGTATGTTGTTGTTGTTGCTGCACCGTTTTCAAATTTTTTTTAAAAAAAAAATCGGTATTTTTCCTGAAAGTAACTAACCATGAATTCAAATCCAGAAACAGCATCAGAAGATAAGAATATTGAAATAGTATGCTACGGTCCAAGGGAACCCCCAGACCTTATGACACACTAAGAATAACAAACAAATTTGCAGCTGACTAAAGTTGTCAAATCATATCAAAATTCTATGAGTATCACATAATCAACATTTTATTTAAGAACTGTCTCGAAGGTGCATTTCCAGATTCTCCAATCTAAATATATGGAAAAGCACAGGCAAGCATATGCGATCCATGAATACATAAAGTTCCAACAGCATGTTCAAGACTTTTGAAAGCCTGAAAAATGATGGCAGTATGGATCATAATAGGCAAGTTATATTTCTACAATTTTAAATAAATAGAAAATCAAAATTGAATCCTCAATCATGAATAATTGCAGGCAAATACCCTCTCCTTATTTTTCTATAATGTAAACAAAGAAGCACTGTTTGCTAAGCAACAGTATACCTTCATAGGAACAGAACCACAACCAATTGAGACCAAGCAGTCAATCCTTGCATCTGGCCATAATAGTTGTGCTTCTCGTATGGCAAAAATGGTAGGATTGTTGGCAACAATTGCACCATCTTGCCAGCGGTATACATCTGAAATTAAACAGAGAGGAGTCAGGGAAGATGACAATGACACATGTCCACAGAAACAGAGCTCATGAGGATTTGCCATGAGTTAAATTTTTAAGCACAAACAAGAATATACCATCAGAGTAATCATCAAGATAATAAGGTGCAGCAGATGATGCTCTTATGGCTTGCCATATCCGATGCTTACAGCTTCCCATGAAAGCATTTCTCTTATGTTCAACTTGAGCTGGATCACTTACTGTTCCTTGGCCAGTAGTAGTCAAATTCTCAGTAACTGCATGGGAAA
Organism: Solanum aculeatissimum; assembly: GCA_038996855.1. NCBI lineage: Eukaryota > Viridiplantae > Streptophyta > Magnoliopsida > Solanales > Solanaceae > Solanum > Solanum aculeatissimum. The sequence continues at coordinate 6,020 of JBCEWC010001570.1, read as the reverse complement.
TCTCTGGTGTCCCAGGAGGGTACTGCACTTCCCCAACACAAGGGTTCAATGACAAACTAAAAAAATAATAATAGAGGCAGAGCTAGTGTAAACACTACTCAGATGAAGTCTAATATTGGGTCACACGAGGATTCAGAAATAACCTGATAGTTGCGGAAAATAAAGGGTTGAGCTGGTGTCGCACTGACAAGAGTTGATACCACAAAAACTTTAGGAATCCTTTTAACTGCTGACTCTATCAAAAGATCCCCATCCTCATCAGCACACATCTCCTTCAACAATCTCTCAAACTGATCTGCACTGTGCTGGAAGAGTATAGAAGGTCAATTATGATTTCAAAGTTGCAAGGTCTGTCTTAAGTACTAGGGAAAAAAAAGGGTACATGTCTAAAAACTACATAGTAGCATCAGATGAACTGTTAGACTAGATATATTGTACCACATGAAATGAAAATACGTGTATTATTAATTATACACTTCTTTTTTCTTTTGATAAGTTCCTAGGAATAAGACACTTGTCTTGAGCATTCTCTAATTTCTCACATGGTATCAAAGCCTTTTAATTTTGCTAATGCTCAAAAAATATTTGTCCCTGTATTCACTATTCTAATCTTTTATTGAAGGCTGTTTCAGTGAAACCACACTTTTTGTGACTATCCCAGCAACACCATCTTCTTTCCCCTGATCTTTACCAGAATAATTCTTCCACTTCTCCAGTGACCGTTTCAGCAACACCATTTATCTTTTAGGCTACAATTCCAACGCTTTTCCAACACTATTCAGGCTACTGTGGCCATTGTTCTGGCTACTACTCCCTCTGATGTTTAGGCAAACACTATTCAGGCTACTGTGGCCATTGTTCTGGCTACTATTCCCCCTGATGTTTAGGCAAACAATATTCAGGCTACTGTGGCCATTGTTCTGGCTACTATTCCCCCTGATGTTTAGGCACTATTCCACAACTATATCGGTGTCACAAAATGGGTTTGGGTTGGGTTATTTATAGTTGGGTAAAGTCTAGAGGGGTAAACGAGAATGGGTGAGGTAATTTTTTAAAGCCACATGTCATTTTTGGAATTAGAAAACCAATTTTAAATTTTTTTAAAAATCCAGTCTGTTAATGAAAAGGATACGTATGCACCGTTATTAGATGACAAGGGTATATATGCATCATTTGTTAAACGGTGAGGGTATACATGCACCATTTTTAACGAGGGGCATATCTGCTCTAAGCTGCAAAGTTGACGGCTATATTACCCCTTTTCCCTAAAAAAATAACCACTTTACTAATATCTTGGACACCCTATTATCAATATAGGCAAGACATAAGCTGCATGGCAAGGAAGAGAACTGATGGCATGACATACTTTAGATCCATGTACAACAACCCTGAAACTCTGAGATGAGCTCTTGTAGAGCTGATCCAACTTTTCTCTCCATGTTGCTGCTTCATTGTCCTTGGGAAAAGGTTCGGCAAACACAAGTTTCCCTGAAAAAGCGAATTTAGAGAGGCGGGGTATAGGATAGAACATGCATCAGTGCTGCCCCTATGACAAGCAAACTACAGCAAGTTTGAAAACACTTAACAGGATGCAGAAAAGTTGAGCCTTTTAGGAGTAGAAACTCACCACCACTACAACAAACCCAATGAAATCCTACAAAGTGGGGTCCGGAGAGGATAGAGTGACCTTACCACTACCTATTCGAGATAGAGAAGTTGTTTCCGAAGATCCTCGGTTCAAGCAAATCAAAAGAAAAACATGACAGCTAATAGCAGTAGAAAACTCACCAAGTTTTTTATATATTTCTTCACATTTTTCCAAGGACATCAGTTTAATCCCAAGAGCAACAGCAAGCATACCACCAGTTGAAGTGCCACAAATGAGGTCAAAAAGTTCATGTACCTGCTTCCCAGTACCTTTCTCAATCTCCTTAAGGATTCTCACAGTTGCTAGACCTTTCATGCCGCCACCATCCATTGTAAGTATACGCAATCCTTGCTTTGGGACCTGTCTCCCTCTTATAGCACGCCGTAGAACCTCATTCTCCCCTGCAATCAGATAAAGTATGTATCCAAAAGGCCAAGTACAGCTGAACCATAAGAAACATAAAGAAACCAACCTAGTATTGCCAAAGCACGAGCCGCAGCTTTACTGACTTGTGGCTCTGATGCAACTGTCAACCGCAGTAGCAATTCCCGTAAACTTTCTGAAGTAACTAAAATGCGACGATTTTCCAAGCAGAACGCTAAATTACCAACTGCAAACAAAGCTAGTCTTTGCACCTAAGGAGACAAAATAATTCATTTCAAAGACTGCTCAACAGAAAAAGGAAAACAATTGAACTAACTGAATTGAGCATACAGAAAAAGAGAATAAAGAGAGGCTTGCCTCTGGATTTCTGTGAGCACACAAAAGTTTCAATGATCTCAATACATCTTTTGTCAGCAGCTTTTGAGATACAATATCTGATGCAAACGCCAAATTTCCCAAAACTTGCAACACAGATATGACTTCCTCAGGACCAGCAGATTTTAGTACTCTTTCTATGGGTTGCATAATATCTGATTTCATCAACTGCATTGCCACAGACACGTCTGTGGCAAGAGAAGAAAGAGCGGAGCAAGCTTGTTCTACCTGAACAAAAACACAATTTTATGAACTGATTGAATAGGAAATTAGGTCAAAACGTCCTACAGCGTATAAGCTAGCATACCACATGCTGATTGTCACTACTGATCATACTTATGAGTTGCCTCACAGCGTTCTCATCTTTCCCAACAACTACACGATTTCCCTCATCTTGCATTATCTTTGCCAGGGCAGAAGCTAGCAGGGGATGGTGACAAGAAGAGAAACGGAATATAAGAGAGAAGAAGGCACTCAGTTTATGCCGAGACGCAATAAAGTAAGAACTATTCTCCATCTGCAGTTCAATTGGAAAAAAGAGAGTTCGTCAACTTCATAAGGCCTATTAGATAAGCAGAACTCCTCAAAAAAAGTGTTATGAATACCTCTATCTGCACATTCACTAATCTCAACTGATCATCTGCCACAACCCTTATGTTTGCAAGAGATAAGTGGCGAAGCTTCTGTAGTGGCAAAATATCAGGAAGAAATTCTAGAGGATTACCAAAAAGCCTCAGAACACGTAACATTATCATTGCCCTGTAATTAAGTTATAAAAACATCAGACCTCAAGCACAGTATTTGACTAGAAATCAAAGAGAATAGAAGATTGGCCAGTCGTAAGTCTAAATAGAGAGACCTGAAATCAAGAAGAGGTCGCACCAGCTTGTTGTGTTCCAGCGATAATTCGACAAGCCCAATACACTCTCTTAGTTCAACTGTTCATCATATCCAACCAGGGAAAAAATGAAATGAGTAGGAAGGAATCATTATTATTTGTATTACTACTCCTTATGAACTGATTTTAGGTAATTCCAACAAATATACTGTTTACAACCATCTAAGTCGTACTCTGTCAGTTTCTATGTGAAAATTTCAATCTTACCAGGGACAGAGACTAACAAGTTGTAGTCCACGGCAAGAACTTTCAAGCATTTTAGTTCACCAAGCTCAGGTGGCAAATTTGCTAACTTATTGTTATCAAGATATAGTCTTTCAAGAAGAGGCAGCTGGGTTATCTCTACGGGCAGCACCTGCAACATATAAAAAAATATGGGAACCCAATTGACCGGAAACTGCTTCTCAATGTGGCCATTCTATAAGTTACAAACAGTAGTTGGATTGGCTTTAATCATAATCCCTATTAGCAGATCAGGTTCTGATATATCCTACCATTTCCTCAGAACCAGGAAAACAAAAGAAAAAGATTCGTACTACATATAATAAATACCATACCTTGGAATGCTTTCTCAAGTTAAAAGTTCCCTATTTATTGAACACAAACACTATATTGTGCACATGCACGAAACAAGAACAACTCTAACAAATTCTAAACTAATTGGAATAGGCTACATGATCCTTGATATGCATTGTAATCAACTTAGACCCATTTCATTCCAGTACTCAATACCAAGTATTATGGTTTGGCAAGAATACCATATAAATAAATAACTCTAAATCACTCATCAAAAATTAAATGTAAATTGTACACACTTACAAATACGAACTAACGTTAGAACAAGAATCACTCACCATTAGTCCAAGACCACATAGACTAACAACAGTAACACTCTTCCAGTGGTCAGCACACCCCGCTGGTGTGCCTTCCCCACTTCCTAACCCAACACCGTTGGCGAAATTCGACCTCATCAGCTTTGACAATACCCCCATCCCATCACTCTGCTGGCTTGAACTACCCACCCTCCACATCATCACACCTTTCAATGGCTCTCTCCTCTTCACAACTCTCATTTCCACAGCTACCTCACCTACATCCTCCTCCACAGAATTTCCATTCTCCTCCTTGTCCTTTAATTCAATTTCCACAGTATCTTGTGGTAAAGGCAATGCCACCATAACCTGTGACTGTAACTTTAAGGCCACCTGATCCTCATCATCACCGACATTCCAATCTAGTTCCACCCTAAACCCTAACAGCTCTCCTTGGTTATTCTCTTGTGGACCCTCCTCCTCCGCCGGCGACGGGGGTGATGGTGAGAATGGTGAAGTGTGCACCGACGTCGCTGAGGACGATCTTGAAGATGTGGGTGTGCACTCATCTAATGCTTCGTCTTCACCATAACTTAATGTGAGGTGAAATACATCTGATGGGCGTTTCCAACCCAATCCCCAAGACATTGGTCAATTTTTCCAAGATTATTCGTTCCTAAGAGACCCTTTACGTAATTTTATTTGTTCTTTACATTACAATGGCCATCAGATTATCAGATCAAAGAATGTGTGAAACTGAAAATCCCAATTGTCCCTGTGTTGAAATTTCCGGAGGGTTTAAAAGAACTTCTTTTTTTGCCAAAAAAAATAATGGGATTTGGAGAAAATGAAGATTTTGATTATTCTTGATTTGTTGTTGTCGAAGAAGAAACCTTTCACTCCATTTTCAGTCTCGTTTTGGGTGCATTCTTTCTGTTTTTGGTTTCTCGCGGGGCCGTTTCGGAACGGCAGTCTTACGTTAACTTTGGAGAAAAATGGAAAGAACGCGAACCAGTCAAGAATTGAAGAGTAAGGTGTACGACGTCGTTTTATATAGATTTGCCCCTTTTTTATTTTGTTCCTTCCAAATTTATTGTTAAATAAATGAGATGGGAATTACTGGCAATCAATATATTGGACTTGAGTTGAGTTCTTCAAAGGAAAAATTAGTCGCACAATCAAATATATATTAGTTAATATAGTTATAATTTAAATTAATTATGACTCATGATAAATATTTAACTATAATTACAATTTGAGTTTTATATAACTCGCTCAATTTATACAAATATTGTGCGCGATTACACAAAAGTTATGCGTGAATCAAATTGTAAAGCGAAATATACAAATACTGTAAATTGCATAGACAAAATTATACATATATTGTGCACGAATTATATTGCGAAACATACAAACGTTATACAAAAACTACTGATTGTATAGCAAATTATACAAACATATATAAATGTTGCGCGAATTATACAAATACTACTATAACTATAGTTAAGAAATGTAATTATCCAAACTATAGTTATGAAGCATAATTAAGGTACTTTTGAAAGGTTATATGCGGAAATTCCTCGTAAAAAAAAACTCAACACTAAGGGTGTTTTTGGTATGGGGAAAATGAGTTGATTTCTAACTCATTTCTCATGTGTTGTTTAGTGAGTGGAAAAAATTTTCTATTGTTTCATTATGAAATTTTTTTTAGAAAAAAATTTCTATTTTTAGCTTGAGAGTAGAAAAAATATTTTTTAGAAAACTAATTTCTGACATAAAAATATTTTATAAAAATAAATATTTAAATTCTTTTTTGAGGGGTGGGATTGGGAGGCTGGGGTGGGGGTGAATGGTGGGGGAGTAAAAAAAATTAAAATTTTCATAATTTGAATTTTTAAAAAAA
>JBCEWC010001569.1:28404-40061 GCA_038996855.1 Solanum aculeatissimum | reverse complement strand
AGACCTTACCACTACCTCAGAGGTAGAGAGACTGTTTCCTGGGAACCCTCGTCTCAAAAACCCGTAAGCAGAATAACAAGATATGAAGAAAAGGGAAAGGAAAAGAAAAGGAAACAGGGTTAAAAAAATTTGCAAGACTATGATGAGGTATTATACAAGTTTGCCATAATTAGGAAAATATTGAAAAAAAGACCGGTGAAAAGTATTTAAAACCACAAGGTTAATAAGTAGACTGTCTTCCAATAAGAAAAGCTACCCGTTTTGCACAAGCACTGATGGCAGTTGCGTAAGCCAATGGTGCCACAGCTAATGCACAAGGTGATGCAGCTACCATGAGGCCCAATGCTCGGTAAATTGATCCTCTGCAAACTGAAAAGAAAGAAAAAGAAAACACCAAGTAACCAATCGGTACAGAGATCATATGATGAAATGGATACACATCCATATAGAAACATCCTGCTTTTCACTTGCATTAAAAATCATAAAAATAAGATCTACTTGATAGTGAGTAAACACTTATGCAGATGTATCAGATATCCCTGCCCAAGCCAAAGCGTGAACAGAAAGTTCAGTAACAGTTGATTTAACCCATTTAACACCTAAACATATGTATTGAAATCCCTTCTTCATTGGAAGGTTTGTGTAGTAACGCAAGAAAGACCGATGCAGATAACAACTAAACACAAATAAAGAAGTATATGCTCAAAATAAGACTTCTAAAAGTACCTGAAGTACTAAAGAAAGGCCACTTGAAAAGGAATGGACCAAGAAAAGCAACTGCTAGCGATAATAACACAACTGCTTTACTGTACTGCTCGCCAAATTTATCTAGCCATCTTTGGAGTCTTGGTTTACTTAACTGAGCCTCTTCTGTCAGCTGCACAATTCTGCTGAGCATGGACTCTTTCCATGTCTTCTTTGCCTATAGAAAAATTAAAGGTCACAAAAGAATTAAACAAATAGCACCCAAAAGGGTAGCGGCTGCGGGTTCCCCTTGTCATCAAAAAAAAAAAAAAAAGAAACTTAAACAGACCAATTAAACTTGGTGGTTTTTAAATAACAATGCTTTAGACATTGTTTATTAAAATAGGACCTTAACTTTGAGATACCAATTTCATGGTGCGAATATGAAGTCACTTCTTGGATAAATTCAGACTTTTGGGACTGAAAAAATCATATGGTTATAAAAAACAGTCGCTGATTGATCAAGGGTCTCTAGAATGACATCCCTTTGGATTTCCAACTCTCGGAGTTCTAGAATCTATTTACTCAAGGAAGTCACTTAATGGATAATCAGTTTTAAAAGTCACTTATCCATTAAGCTTTCTATGATAATGCATCATAATTCCTTATTGCAGCAATTTTTTCCTACTCCATCACTAGTACTCAAGCTTCTCCCAGGGAATATGGGTAGAAATGGATGTCTGGAATACAAGTTCTTCAAGCACATGCCACCACCTTCATTATGGAATCTTTCCAAGGGAAGATATACTCCACCACTAAAGTTATCCCAAAATATTGCAAAATAGGTTATTAGTAGTAGAACCCCCGTACCCCACCTATCTTACATTATCTTGTTATGATTATTCCAAAACTAACCACCCACATAATCAAACATTGTCCAAGGCCTGTTTTTTAGTAATGCATAAGCTATTACAGATGTTAAACTGCCATTGTGAATGACTAGCTACCAAAAATTTTCGAAGCAACTCAAAAATTAACTAACAAGGCAAATTTAACACCCCCAAATTCATCCTGCCTAATCTGATAGGAGACCCAGAGAGAAACTGAGAAAAATGATTGAGAAAAATCACTGGGAGAAAACCACGAGGGCCATCTACGGCCCGTAGATAAATCTACGCCTCATAGATGGGGTCTCGTAGGTCCCTTTGACACTTGACAAAATTTCCAGGGTTTGAGGATTCGAAGTACGAAAGGGTATACGGCCCGTATCACCCATTACGGCCCGTAGAAGGGTCTCGTGGCAAATTCCAGTAGCTCAAATTTTGGACACCTTTATCTACGAGAGAGACTTATGGCCCGTAAAACCTTTCACAACCCGTAGAGGTGGTTCGTAGAACAATCCAGTAACCAAATTATTTCGACACCTGACTTACGAGATGAATTTACGGCTCGTAGAAAGACTTACAGCCTGTAAACGGGGTCTCGTAAGTCAGGGTCGGCAGTTTTTAACAAGGTAATTCTGTCCATTCCTATATTTTTCTAATTTAACCCTTGGACGTTTTGGACATAATTGAAGTCCTAAAACAGAACTCGAAGTGTATTTTCATCATTCTTCACACTTAAGGATTTCTTGAGTGCAACAGAGAGGAGAGGAAAACAAGGGTTTCAAGTCCAAACGCGAGGATCGACAAAAGTTTGATTGCTTCTCCTATTTTCAGGTATGTCAGACTTCCTAAAGCGTAGGATTGAGTCCGTCCGTGCGTCCCTTCGTCTGGTTGAGTCGAATTGTGGACAATTACTAAGTATTGAAAATTCCAATAATCTTACTATCCGAGTTTCTGTATTTATTTGAGTTATTACAATTATGAATTGAATAATTGACGCATACATTGCTGTTGATATGAGATTTTGAGATATTAATTTTATGCTTGCTATCATACACCCTAAATTGCATGATTTTATGAAAGTCTGTGCATGAACTGAGTTGAGTGAATTGATCATAATTGAGCATGAGGAGCATATTGTATTGAAATTGTATGTCCAATGATGCATTTTGCTTGTAATCCATGATGAGTCTAATTGAGTGAGTTTAAATGACCTTTTGAGTCTGAGTTGTGTCCGCATGATTTCCTTGATTGACTGAGTTGGTAAGGAACTGAGATGAGCTGAGCTGAGATAACCCAATGAGGTTGAGATTCGAGTTGATTGATGAATTGAGCATATTTTAGTCTTGGGAGGCATATCGAGCACCGAGATGGGAGCGAGTGAATAACTACTTACTACTCTAACCCATAGAACTACGTTGCCAATGTAGGATATTCGTACAAGTTTTGGCGGCTTTTGTCCCAAAAGATGGACATTTATTATAGATCCATGAGAGAGAGGTTGATCGTCCTTTACCTTGGCAAGTTTAGGACGGGCGTGGCAACGATGTCGCTTTTGTTGTGCATCACCAAACTAAAGATGGTGGGATTGGATGTCGGTTAAGAGAAACTCCTAAGCACGCACTATTGAGCATAATATTTCAAAACTGAGTTAAACGCTACCGAGTCTATTCCTTTAAAAGCATGGTTTACTTTAAACTTGCATATTTATTGAGATGAGTTGTGAGTTGATTGAGTGAGATGAGTGATTCAAGTTTTACTTTTTGGAGCTATTTTACATGCCAGTATATTCCATGTATTGACGTCCATTTGGACCTGCATCGTTTCATATGTACTAACGTCCATTTGGACCTGCATCGTTTCATGACGTAGATACAGGTGATAAAGGACTTTAGCTCGCGCATCGTTGAGGCCCATTTCAGTGCATCCGCAGAGTTGGTGAGCTCTCCTAGCTTTCTGAAGGAGCCCTTTTTACTCTCTCATTCAGTATTTACTATTTTCTTTGATTTGGGGTAGCCATGGCCTGTCATGGTACCTTTTAGATGGATTAGATAGAGGCTTCATAAACTAGATTGGGATTGTTGATGTGGATGTTGTTCAACTAGTTTCTTTCCTAATAGTCTTGATTATTTTAGACTGCTTATATTTATTTAATCACAGTCTTTTAATTAAGCATTTTCTTTCGCTGTTGAGTGTTGATGTGATGATGATGTCAGGTGGTCCTCTTGGGGAATCAACAATGGTTCTTGAAGTGCCGGCCACGCCTAGGGTACCCTCCCGGGACGTGACAACAAACTAGTTTCTATATTACAATCAATAGATAAATGACTCTTCTTCATCTTCTCTCTCTCTCTTTATTATTATTAGTATTTTTTTTTTTGGGATAAATCATTCCGTTAGTCCACAATAGAGTCGAGGAATAAAAGCAAAGAAAAACATTAATCTAAACAACAGAATTTTCTGAAAAATTTTCCGGGAAATTCTAAGATAGACAAATCCCCCTCTTTCCAGAAAGAAAAGAATAAAAGAAGAAATATTTGTCTTCTTTTTAATTCCAACTTGGCTACAACTTGACAATATTCTTAACTTGTTTTAAATTGAATCAGTGCTATGCAATCCAAATAATGGAAAATTGAAGGGCGTACCTTCACTATCAACATACCGTCCAGGTTTCGCGCACCTCCTGGAATATTGTCCCCCTCTTTCTTATCTAAAGGTTTGACTTCTCCCGTCAAATGTTCAATAGTAATTGTTGATCTACCTCGGGAAACTTCACAGTCCACTGGTACTGACTGATCAAAGCAACAGGAAGAGTTAGACAAGTATAGAAGCTAATTATAGTAAAAAGGTTGGAGCACAAAATGTAGTAATGTACAAATGAAAATCCAGAATTATGGAAACCAAATACATACGATATTGTAGAAACAAAACTTGATCATGGAAAAATCGATAGATTTAATTGGCAATATACAAATTTTCATCTTTTGAATAGGGGCTCCTATTTTGGTTGTAAGTATATTCTTGTAAAGTCCTTAACTTAGCATTTTTTTCCAGGTGCTAAGTTATGGTTCAATACAATTGGTTACCTTTGACTCAAAAAATTAAAAAAAATTGATCTAGGGAAAAAACATAATTAACTTTTTCAATGATCAAAATAGAAAGAATTCTTCAAACAGTAGAAAATATATATATTGATATATATATATATAACAGGCAAAAAATTATTTAGGGAGTGGTCTTTCCCAGCTAAGAGTCAATATGAGAAAAACAAAGAACTAATGATCTCCTCCAAGTTTGATATTGCAATAACCTAGATGTTGCAATCTCTAAGTTCAACAGGTGTTAGTCCTTATATTCCAGCTGCCAAATCATTCTTATATATTGATGTTAGCTTTGAGAATAAAGACAAATTTTTTATCACCTTTCAAGGTTTAATTATTGGTATGTCTTGTTTAGATGATTGGGTGACTATTGTTGATAATCATTTTTTACCATACACTCTCTACGTTCTAGTATGCTGCTCATAATAACATTACCACAAAAAATTATTGGTATGTCTTGAATTACTAAACGTAAAAGTCGTCAGATCACAGACATATAGAGAACCTGAAACCCTACATAAGACACTTAAATCGCTGCTATTTATTCTGTCACTTTGTCAGCCCAAGTCGAAGGCGCAAACTATAGAAACAACCTATGATCTAAGTTTTCGTAGGACTAAATTGCACAAATGTGAACATAACATCTAGGGTGCGTTTGGTACGAAGAAAAATGTTTTCCTAGAAAATTAAGAAAAACAAATGAGATTCTTACTTATTCTAGTGATTGCTAAGTAAGCAAAAACATTATTATTCCAAGAACATTTATATGTAATCTAGCAAAATAGGAGTGGATGGAGTGGGGAGTGGGGATTCAAGGTGGCAGGAGTTTGAAACACTTGGTGGGTGGGAAGGAGACAATGAACTTTGAATTTCATTTACGGACTATTTTTCCCTACTTTATGGAAGTCATTTTCCTCATTCTTTAGGAACTTGTTTTATTAGAGAAAACATCTTGACCAACAAAACATGAAAAAATTATTAGAAAATGTTTTCCTCCATACCGATCACACCCCTAATGCAGAATATGACACTTATCCCAAAAGAAATAGACAGATAAATAGAAGAGTTTTTAATGCAACTAAGCCGAAAGGAAGTGAAGATACAAACCTCACCAGCTTTAACCAATATAAATGAGCCAACTTCCAGGTCACTCACAGGAACTTCACTATATGTCAAGTCAGAGAAACTAGGCAAATTTTGATTGTCTAGCACAAGAGCAAATTCTGGATGGTTTTCTTTTAATTCCTTTACATCACCCTTGGAGCGACTAGTGAAATACTCTTCAGCTGCACAGACAAATATATATTAGATAAAAAAAGTTCCAAGTCCTCCAGAGAAAATTCGCATACTTTTTACTTACCTATATGAGCCAAATTGAACATTGCAAGAAGCAAGCCACCTTCCAATACATTCCCCATAAAAACTGATGCAAAAGCTGCAAGAGCCATCAGTACATGAATATTGATTTTACCACCAGTTATGTCCACTAATGCATCAAGTGATGCTGAGACCTGACAGTAAAGTGAAATTTTAATTACGGCACTTGAGAAAGGAATTATATATTTCATCTTAAGAGAATGCATAGTAATTGTAACTTTTTTATGCATGGATTTACACAATTTGATATCCACAACATCATTCAACATCATTGAAGAGTGATCCTGAGCACTTAAAAGATCCAAAGTTCATTGCTCTTGCTCTCAAACGTAGGGTACTTGACATCTTGTAATCAGTACTAGTTCTGTAATTCAATCAATTGTCTAAAATTCGGGACTAACAGATTAGACTTATCATAACTCACCTACTGAATTTATCTCATTATAATGTCCGGAAAACCATTGATTTATTTACTCGATAGCATTTGAAATTCGAGTATCTCCATAGTCAAATTAGTGTCTAAGAAGTTATTCAATCAATTAAATAGTAGAACTGAATCATTGTGATTATATTTCCCCAATGCAAAATAATGAACAGCGAAAGAGAGAAGACATAATACCCCAACGAGAGGAAAGGCAATGAGAGCGAAAACCCGCTGGAGAGGCAGTACAGCGGGCTTGGGAAGAATGTAAGGGCAAACAGCAGCAGCAATAAACAAAGCCGCCGAGCAACAGCAAAGCTCTAAATTCTCTCTCAAGAAATTCGCCAACTGGGTCCATCTGATAGCATTTGCGAACTTGAGAAATACCTCCTGAAATTTGGTAAGCTTCCCATCACCTTCATCATCATTAGCATGATGGTGGTGGTGGTGATGATGATCATAACTATGCTCATGGTGATGATGATGGTGACTATGCGAGCAGCTGCAAACAGAACAGTGGAAGCGTCGACGGAATTGAGCGGAGCTCCGAATTGAAATTGAAGATTTGGGTTTCAATGAAGAGAGCAAGAGATTTCGGTTGACTTTGAGTCTCCTTCTAGATTTGTAGATTGAAGAATTGATCCCTGTGAAGGAAGTTGAAAGACGCAGAGCTTCCATTTTTGCCGAATATTTTTCACTGAAAACGCATTTTGTCCTTTTCGCCCTTTCTCTTTCTCAATAATATAATTTGGCCAATTTGCAATTGTGGAGTGTGGCTATTGTTGTATCATCTACCCAACACTATGTGCTCACTTGGGCTACGGTCTAGTCATCGATTTACTTGTCAAATTTTTGTGCGCTCACCACGTTTTTGTCTATTCTCCAAAAGTTTGTAGTTATATTTCGTAAAATAATTGCTATAATTCACATTTTACATCCACCAAAGAAGATCTCTAATGCATATGTAATTTCTTGATGTATATTTGTGTTGCATAAATCCACTACATGCATTTTTAAAATACAAGTCCAATTACCTTGCAGTCTTTACAGTATGTTATACTTGTACACAGTACACCTACCCCCACGGCTCCACCTACCTGGAGTATTTGATGTGAAGAAAAGAGGAAAGAAATGAAAGTAAAAAGTATAGTAAGGGCAACCAACCAAATTCTCGGGTAATTGTGAAATGTGAGCTTTGGACTATAAATTTTTTTTAAAAAGGTAAAAGTTAACATTTGAAAATTAAAATTGCATCTGAACGTGAATACAATTTGAACAAATGTTTGAATTTTTATGAGTGATTTGAGGTGAAAAATGTGAAAATAACTACTTTCTCCGTCCCATATTATATGAACACTTTTCATTTTACATGATTATTAAGATTTATTAATATGATAGTAGACTTTACCATTTTATCTTTCATTTATATCAATTTACATTAAATTAAATTAGAAAAAATCATTAATACACTAATTAATGGTGGAATAAAATGGAAAAAAAATAATTAATTTTATCCTAATTTAGTAAGTGTCCATATAATATGGGACTAATATTTATAAAAAGATACCCATATAATATGGAACGGAGGTAGTATTTATGAGTTCTTCAAATTCCAAAAAATTGTAACAATTGCTCAAATTTTTACTAGTGTTTTGAGGTGAAAAATGTGAAAATAAGTATTTATGAGTTCTTCAAATTCCAAAAAATTATAACAATGCTATTCAAACATGATTCTGGAAAAATAATACCCCCTCAACCCCATTTCATGTGGCATCATTTTTTAATCTATCCTAAAAAGAATATCACTTTACTAAACATTTTAACTTTAAAATTTTCCTTTTATCCTTAATGAAATGATCTACAAAGACACAAATATCTAAGGATTATTTTGGACCACAAGTTTCAAAATTCTTTTTTTTCCCTTAATCTTCATGCTAAGTAAAATGATGTCACACACAAATGGGATGGAAGGAGTAATTTATTAACGGACAAACGGGCCCTAAGTCTTTGCCATACGAGTTCCGCCCTTAAAAGGGTGGTGGAAATAGAATAATAAGATAGATGCCCACAAGAAACGGAACATCCTCTATGTAACAACAAAATAATAGTCCTTCAAGATTATAATATGTAGCCGACTATAGCCAAATTGATGAGTCCAATCTGACTCCAAAATAGCAATAAAACTCTTCCAGCCCCTACACTACTAAATGGTACAGAGGCCGCTAAAATTTGTACCTGAAATACATGAGTTCACGATCATCTAGATTTTTTTATGGCACTAAACTCTACAGGTGCATGCAATTTAACAAACAATCAATAATCTATTGTAACAGACACAACTTTCCTCTCGAAAATTGATCACCTGACTATATAAGTTGAAAATGAATAGTTCTCCAGGAATAAAAAATGATCTACTGATACAGATCACAACACACAACAACAGAGAGTTTGCCTATAACTGCGGGGGCATCACCGGTAAGCATATTGCCATGTTCAAGAAATACCGCCAATGCTTCTGATGCGACTCATTCTGATTCTGGTTAAATTGGTAGACTGGTCAACTCTCTTTATCCTTACCACTTCCTTCAGAGACTTTAGGACCATCATAAGCAGATAGGAAGAAAGTGCCCTGGTTTTTCTGCAAAAACCTGCAATCATAAGGAAAAGGCTCATTTGCAAGATAATACATCAATATAATAGGCATTTCCTTGATCGAAATCATCCTTGAAGCTCTGAATCTCAGACAGAATAATTGTACAGTAGAATTCTTTAACTAAATGTTGCTGTTGAACTGGTTCTTACAAGAAGGCAGAAACCATATGGATATCTTTTATTCCTTTTCACTTTTCATCAGTTACAATACTAAGACGCCCTTCCCTTTTCTATTTTCTCTTTTGATAAGGCATGGTAAACTGAACATCCTTCATCCCCTTTTCTGACAAGGTACACTAAAACACCCCATTGGAGTGCAGCTCTTCCCTGGGCCTGCATGAACATCAGATGCTTCATGATGTACTGGACTTCTCTTTTTTAAGAAATAACCTAAAACACCCTCCTTCTGTTCATTAAAATCTGATGCGACTCCTTTTTCAGGCACATCATCACAATGGTTAAATTTCACTGTGAAATTGCCACGCTATCCTAATATTCAGAAGTTAAAGAAGAAGAAGAATATCATTAAATATTCTCAATGATGTTTTCTTGAAAATTGTCAGGGAAGTTAAAAGAGGAATATGAAGAAAGCTAGTGAACTTTCTGGTGCTTTCCAGAAGTGAATAATGTGATTAGACCAATAGTCAAAAAAGAATGGGTAAGGCCAGCCAATGCAGCGGTTATGAAATTGCACCCTCCTTACACAGCACCCACAGTGAACACTTCAGCTTGTAGGCTATTTCAAGGCAGCAATTCAATCACAACAAAATTCCATATCATATAACAAAAATAATAATAATAATTGAAAAAAAAAACTGATCCAGAAGGAAGTAGATGAAAAGAGAAGATACTTGAGAAAGTCTGAAAATTTCTGTTGCAATTTAGACAATGTCTCCTCTTCAATTTTTGCACATGCAATTAACTCAGGTAATTTTACTGCAACATCAGCAAACAAATTAAGTTAAAAATTTCACAATCTTTGAAAAAAATATCTTTTAATTAAGTAAAGATATACAAGCGCACAAACAAACATATGAAGGTTATTATGCCTTATCTCTGCAGCATGATATTTTTTAAGGTTCATATCTTTGTCTTGGGGTCAATTAAACAACATGAAACATTTAGTGATTTTTCATACCAAAAAGGCGCAATAGATGTTCAGCACCATATACACTAGATGGAGAGACATTAACTGAAACTGCTTCATGATACTGTTGGCGCTCCTTCTTGTACAATAAAAGTGCAGGCAGTGCTTTGTCAAAATAGCATCGAATTCCATTCAGTATCTCCCCAACAGAATCAGTCATCCTGTGAGGATCAAACATTTGGAAGACATTTTTATTAAATGAACTATACCTCCAAAGTCATTTTATACCATATAAATACATTATGTTTGCATTCACTGCTCATGCGAAGGTGCTTGTGACCAGCAGAGATGAAAGTGTTGGTCTTTGATATTATCTAGTTCTGTAATAGTAGTCAATAAGAAGGGAAACAAGATCTGTTCTGAAACTGTAGTAAATTCCAGAGACTTAATGCAGATACATAAGAGTTGAAGCTAACTGGTTGTGTATGTAATCTGATGAGAAGCAGTTCAACAAGTTCAAATATAACTTACTTCCTCAGTTGGAATATCCTCACCATTTAGCAATAAATCAACTACTAACTTGACATCTAGTAAGCATAATTTAGTGAATTGACAGTATAACACTCTAGACTATAGGTCCTTATAAGCATGCATGAGTTTTTCTTACAGAGTTTAACTTTTTTCCCCAAGGGTGTGAACTAGTGGTCCATGAAGTAGGGGAGAACCATGAGGTCACAAGTTCAAATTCAATATAGACAAAAATCACTAGATAATTTCTTCCTATTTGCCCCAGCCTTGGTGGGCAGAGTTAGATGATACTGGTACCATAGGAGGTAACAGATATCCGGTAGAATTCATCAAGGTGCGCACAAGCTAGCCCAAATACCACCATCATGAATATTTTTTTTAAAGAACCAATAATTCCAACATTGACCATGCAACTACAGGACAACAAAATGAAACAAAGATGCATAACCGCCGCGCAGCATAAATTCACCCTTACATGAAAAGAAAAGGGAAGAACTTACATCCCGTCCTTTTTGGATCGGTATTCAAGGTACTTCGTCAATATATCATCCACAGTGGTAGATCTTGGGAGCTTCACAAGCTGTTAAGAAGAACAGATCAGACAGCATCATTGGCAATATTGTATAGCAACCAATATTAAGAACTAACATAGTCAGAACAAAATGAAGAAAAGAAATTTGATCAACTCCAGCATGGTATTTGAGGGAAGAATACAGATGTGTAGCTAGACAGATCAGTGCCATCTTATCCAGTATGAACTTTTTAATCTAATAAAATCCGGTTCAGATTAATAGGGAGGAACTTGGTCTAGTAAATCTCTCAAATGCAAATTAGGCATCGCCTTATCTTTTTGTCTACGCCTTTTTTTTGTGGATTGGGAGAGGAAGGGGGGGGGGGGGGGGGGGGGCTCAAGTTGGGACAAG
>JBCEWC010001569.1:0-28394 GCA_038996855.1 Solanum aculeatissimum | reverse complement strand
CCCCCCCCCCCCCCCCCCCCCCCCCCCCCTCCCCAAGTTAAAACAAGGTAATTCGGCAATTCTACTTCTGGTTGATTGCTCCATTATGGGCTTCCAATTTTCCACGGCTGGTCATTCATCTATGCTCCAACCCAGCAGCTAACACAAAAAAACGCTTTCTTTGAATGCAAAATGTGTCCAATACTAGTATTGGAGCTATATTACTTGATAAAAAGACATTTATAGGAGTCAATCTCCACAAAACACTAGAAATTGAAACAGAGGAATCCAAGGTTTTCTAGTGTCACGAGTAGTAGCAGTTTCTATAAAGGTCTCGTACAAGTTTTTCTGCAAACAGATTTTCTATCAGCTAAACAAACAAACATCCTATTGATGAACAACAGGGAACTTCTGATTGTCACTTATTTGGGACTAAAGTGTAGTTGTTATCACTTGTGTCCTGTTAATGAGCTTGAAACGAAAGGTAAACTAAGTCATATCCTATGCATATATACCTTATTGTGATGCATGATGAATTCCCAATCATCAACCAGTTGCTTCTTCAAAGTAGATGGAATCTGAATCTTCACAAGTTTCTCTGCAGATACATTGCCCTTCTGCCATCAAGTAACCAAGTTACAAATCAATATCTTTCAACCACTAATGCTATACAACAAAAACAACTACTACTACTATGCATTACAAAAAAAAAAAAAAGTTCCATACGGTTTGAAACCTATCCTCAACTAGTAGCTATCACCTATATGGAACTTTTCTTTCTATTGTGCCCGATCTTTAGCTAAATTTGTATTGATATGAAGCAATTGCAGGTCTTTTGAGGCACTTCCTTCAATGTAATTCAAGCACTTGAATAACGATTATCTAAAAGTTATCCAGCACATAATCAATAAGAAGAAACTTCCCAAAGATGGAAAATAATGAATGAGAAACTTTTCAATAAAAATATCTCCACAGGCAATAGAAGAGTGATTAGAGAGGAATGGGATAATGTTGCCTAAATCACACAGCTTAAGATGACTAAAATGGAGTACTCCGCAGAAAGTAATAACTCTACATAATGATTTAGGCCAACAATGTCATATGAAAGTAAGTAAATGTTGGGCCTCTCTACACAAGATGAATGTCAACGATAAACACAAGGAAAAGAAAAAGAAACAATGCATCATAGAGTCCAGAAATAAGTAACCTCAGTGCCTGAGTCAGCTTTGCGCTTTTTCCCTTTTGGAACTGCAACAAAAGTTCAATTTGAAGTATAAATTTCTTATAAGCAGATCACTAGTAGAAACTAAAAGATGTAACAGACTATATTTTCTTATAAGCAGATCACTAATAGAAACTAAAAGACTTAACAGACTATATGTCTGATTTGGTGATTCTAAGATAAACAGGTGTACTCCAGCATAGCATGACATGAGAACAAAGTTGACACCTTGACCAACTCAAGGCTATTTCATCTACAATATAACAGTGTCCATAGTAGACCCTGCGGTTTTGCCTTTTACCTTCCCATCTTGCATGTATCCTAACAATCTTATCCACTCCACAAGAATATTACCCACAACAGTGAGAATTTTGAGTGGGACATCAAGGACTCATAACATTTACTGGATCTAACAACCCAAAACCGTTTGTATAAGTTGTCATCAGGAGACAACAGTTTGAATGGAACTGGACAATTTGACTGAGTTATACTAATGTTAATGTACTGCCCAGATACAGCTTCTATCAATTAAATGTCTACCTCAATTAGACCTCTAATACCAAATTTTAAACTAGATAATGAGAACGTGCTAGCAATCATAATAGTCAAGTGATCATAACATACATTTCTTAGAGCATATGCAAACGCAAAAAGAAAGAAGCCCTCCCTTCTCAATGGTAGAACAAAAGAATATGAGTGAGCAAGCCTCTCCAAAGAAGAAACCAAGGCACGAGAGTAATGACCACTTTTCTTCCCTAATCTTTGTGTTTCTTATGACCCCTGATTAATTTTACAAACAGAAAGACGAACCTCCACTTTCTCTGTGCACACTCAAAGGCATGTCAACTATTGAAGATTTAAGGTAATGACCTTTGTTCCCCTTATCCTTCTTTTGATTTAACAAAAGCCAATCATTAGTGCTCCTCTGCAATCATATCTTGCTTCTAAGCAATCCTTCTGATTTTCCTCATTTTATTATTTTTCTAAAACCTATGCTTAACATCCTAGTATATGCATCGCGTTTCCAAATCATACTAAAACTGTGTCTTATCGCGGTATCCATCCGACATGCTTCATTTGATACCCTCATAAATGCAATTACTACAGTTTTCTAATTGATTTGCTAGACAAATTGAAATACTACTAGATAATACAGGGTTTCTTATACTTTTATGAAACATTTAATTTAGGTGGCTTAAACATGAGATTAAACTTTTCTAAGAAAAATGTCCATAGCTTAAATGTAAAATGTATCAAAAGATCATCAACAAAGTATATTATGTCAAAAAATACATAGTTTGGGTTTGAGACTTTCATGTTGGAGGTTTCAAGTTCGAAATCCCTTGCTAGCAAAAGCAAAGGATTTGCCTTTTGGGTCGAGCTCATCGCACCGGGCTTGCCTAATGCGGATTACCTCTCCTGTGTTGTTTGCGAGCTATTACATAGGAGCGGAGGTTTACCCTGTGCACATCCAAAGGGTAGCGGCTGTGGATTTCCCTTGTCATCAAAACAAAAAAACTAGGTTTGGGATAGGATTACCAGTATATACAAGAAGACTACTATGGAAAACATTAATTTTACATTCTAAAAAAGAAATTAATAAAGCAAAGCAACACGCAGTGATAATTTTCCTGAAGAAGTTAAGAGTTGAGGTCCAGGATACCTGATTCATCAGTACCCGAAGTTAGGGTTGAGGTCCAGGATACCTGATTCATTAGTACACCTTTGAACACAAGTTCTATCAATTTAGTCCAAATTTTCAAGACATTCATTGTCTCAATACTTAAAGCAATTTTGGTTAAGAGAAACCTCAAATCAGACCCACTTACAACAATGAGTGGCTAAAATGCCTGAGAGCTTTAGGGCTACATGGGCGAAAAGGTTTTAAAATAGTCCTTTTAAGTTTCAAGTTTGAATTAAAATAGTCCTTATTCTTTAACTGGAGCACTAATAGTCCTCCAACTATGCAATGCTAGAGCAGTTTTAATCTAATTCTAACTCAACCGTTAAATTTTAACAGAACAACCCCAAACACGCCCAACTCAATCCACCCATTCCATAAAGTTGTCAGATTTCTTCCCAAATCAAGAGAATGAATAAAGGTCTACATAATTGCAAAACTAAAGAAAATGTAGTAATTGTTAAATTCAACAATCTTTAAAAGGAAAACACATAAATTATGAATCTTGGTTTCCTACTTAATTGAGACCCATTAAGAGAATATGAGGAAAGGACATTAAAATTAAAAATTTGATTGAGCTTTCGGAAAATGTTTTGCGGTGGAATCACATAAAAGGAAGAAAGTGTTGAATGAACGAGCACAACTCTGGGCTGAGTTTCTCACTATTCATATGCCTTAGGATTTATAAAATATTTGACAGTTATGAATATGAAAATGTTAAACGCAAATTTAATTCAATCATACGCCTTAGAATTTAGATGTAGTTTTAGCTGTTTGAACTTCCTTAGGAGCTTGCATCACCATGACTTGGGTTTGGTTCAATCATAAATTCCAGACTGAAGATGAATTCCGGACTTTGGTTGATGTGTATGAGCTTCATTATTAGCCTTTGAAATGTAGTGTGCAGAGGTAGATATGGTTTTGAATTTTGATAGCAGCTTTCTAATTAAGGACTGAGGCTTTCATATTAATTTGGAGAGAAAACTGGGAGGTTTTCTGAATGGGGTGCGGCTGGGTCTTCGGGAAGGGGGTCTAATAATGAGTTCGGTTAGTGTTTAATGCCTCAGTTAGAGTTGGACTAAAACTGTGCTTACTTTACATGATTGGAGGACTATAAACGACTATTTTAATTCATATCCCAAATTTAAAGGACTATTTTGGGACCAGTCTCGATGTCCTTGCTTGTCTAAGTTCGAAATAAAAGCATTGGATTCTATTCCATTTTTCTTTAGATAAACTTTACATTCAGCTCCTTTTCCATATGGACAAGCATTTATTTTTTTTCCAAAAGATTTAGTTAAATGGAAATCTGTCTTTAACTACATTTTAGTTCTACAAGGCTCTGATTGTACTCTGGTCTAATGAACTTTTAAAAAGTCCAATGCTCCCTTTTACAGTATCCTATCTTAACTTTCAAAGAAGACGTATCTATGCACCTTCTTTAAAAACAAAAGTTCAAAGGGAGTGTCGAAAATTTAAAAAAAAATGCTATCCAAAAAAAAGGGGGATTTTACATCTTCAGACTAACCTGCTTTACTTATGTGGAGGACGGTGGGAATCCCTACCTTCTGACCTTATTATGTCTATCAGGCCTAAATTAACTCAAAGCAGACACAATTCTAGGAGGACTAATATGTCCAAGCTCTCTTCCCCCCCCCCCTCCCCAAACAAATAATGCAGAAGAGCTCAAGGAAAAGCATAAGGATCAAAATCATAAGACGACATACCATTGCTCTTAGTTTCCTCCTTGTCCAGTTTAACATCTGCATAAAAATAATGCAAGTTAGTAACATGAACGACATTCAATCCCGAAACAAAACCCTCCACTCTGTTACATAATCCTTCTTCAGAAGAGACACATAACCAGAAGGCATTTGGTTTTGTAATTAATATTCACTGTTAGATATGCCAAGAGAACTTTGAAATTGAAAACATTACATCAAAAAGAGGTCATGTTTTTATCTTAAGTTATGCTGGATATGATTTACAACCTTAACTTTAGTGGAGTTTCCTTTTTTCTACAGAGGTGCATAAGCAACCTAGAGAAATGGTCATCTATAGCCTACATTTTAATATAAACCTAGAGAAATCACACCAGCTAAGCTTTTGGATTTTGCCGGCGCTGAACGTCCAGATTTAGTACTTTTTTCCATGCCCTGCTTCTTGTCCAGGGCCTGCTGCTTCAAGACATTGTCTTCCGTGTGCTTCATCAAGCGATCAGCGCCTACCCATTCATCCCAACTGTTGCAAGACATAGTTTCAGTAATTAGTTTAGCAGAATACACTTACAAATTTTCAACTACAACCTCCAAAATTCAGTTTGAAGTAAACAAAATAGCTTCATATTTTGCTGCAGAACCAGATGTACACAGCAATGTAAAATAGCTATTATTTCCCTGTCGCTGAAAAGAGTTATGGTGTCTGGTTTACCAAGTCATAGAATCCAATTTCAGAGCCAAAATTTAGCCACCAATTGCTAAATTTTTTGGAATAAATTTACGAAGTTACACACATTCGTAAATGAATTTTTTTTATTAAAATTATTTTAAAAATCATAGTCAAAGAAAGAGCTTAAGTATCCAAATAGTAATAGTATCATGCACAATAGGATAGGGAGAGTACAATGAAACTGTGAATGTCTATTGAATTAACCCTTATTACACAAGCAAAAAAACTGAGAGAACTTGTTATCGATCCTTTTCGATATGAACATCATGGTTTGAATTTATATGGGTAGATGGGATTATTACATTACAAATATTGAGTAAATGTTTGGTAGAATATTACAAAGAAAGTGCTTATGGATCAGAGTAAAGGTAGATCCCATGAAAAGTATTAAATCTTCGAATAATTTCCATTTACGGAAAATAGACATTCTCCTCAACAGATCAAAATGGAAAGATAAACACTCAATTTGAAACAAAAGGAACATGTAGTTGATAAGATAGATGATAAACTTCACCATTAATATACAAATACCAAATTCATTGTGCTGCCTGATGCTCTGCAAATCAAAATCATATACTCACAATTGCACTTCACATCCAGAGCAACACAACATTTTACATCTAATTTGTAAGATAACAACCATAATCAACAAGTTAGCATCAAATTACATCCATGCCTCTTGCTCAAAACCCAGCTCCTTCAGAGCAGGACATTCAAACAAAAAATACTACAGCAAAACAAACAAAATCAGTTGGCCAACCTTTCAATCCTGAAGTGTATAGCAATTTAATAGACTCTTGAATTAAGAACATTCTACAAGAACTTCATAAACTCACTTTTTGTTCCATCCCTGCAAATTAAAATATATAAAAAGAGTGTTATTTCTCGATATCATTAAGAATATCGAAAGAAATTTAAACAAGCTAAAAATGTAAGGCTACGCTACAAGTTTTTTCACATCTTTAACTAAAGAAACTCCAAATTTAATTGCCATGTATAAAGCATAAGGTGAAAGAAGATGGAAATTAGAACTTACAAGGTAATGAACAAAGTATCTCCATTCGTTCTTCCGTAGCTCTGCTTTTTGGACCTTCACAGAAGAAAAGCAAGAATCACATTGGAGGGTTGCAAAAATCTTGTAGCAAGCATTAAGTAACATGATTTAATTGGGGTGCTACAATTTGTAGAAGGCAAGCACTATGTCACCGTACACTTAATTACTTTCCATATAGAGAAAATGACACCTTCTCTTGTAAGAAATAACTTAAACAGAATTAGTATTTTTAAAAGTCAAAAGTGTAAACAAACAACAAGATTTTGGGAGCCAGATGCAAAGTGCATGCAGTCTCAAAGTGAAGTTGCGAGCTTTAGAGAAAATACAAAAATAATACAACAAAGGCAAAACTAATCCCAACAACTCAAATTATATATTCACTAATATGTAATTTCAATAAGCTGAGTAGAACTTTTTTTTTCTGATAACTTTGAAATACAATGGCTAGTGGTATACGATTCAAAACTCTGTGGATAATAAACCCGCCTCTCTACCCTTTTCCACTTAAACACCACTCGTGATGTGCGTCTAACCTAGGGGTGTGCAAAAACCGAACCGACCAATAAACCGAACCGATAAAAACGTTATTGATTTATTGTTATTGGGTTATTAGGTAATAGGGTTTTTAATGGTTTTGAAAAAAAAAATTATTGGGTTATCGGTTCGATATCGGTTTTTTACTATTGGGTTATTGGGTAAATCGATAACCCAATAAGATTATAATAATTTACTATTTTACCCCTTCGTAAATATTAAATATTAGTAACTTAATAGTAATAGGACACTATAGTAGTACTTTACTTATTTTAATCTTTGTCGTACTTAAATGATTAGTTACCCACTTTAGTATTTAGTCTTTAATCTTTACTCTTTCGTACTCCATCTGCTTTTACTAATGTCAATTCTCATTATCATCCTTAGCGGGTAAACCGAAAACCGAACCGTTAAGGATTTAAGACTGATAAACCGTAAACCGATAAAAATTATTTTATTGGTTTGTTATTGGTTTAGCATATTTAAAAATGGATAAACCAAACCGATAATGTATAAAACGATCGATACACACCCCTAGTCTAACCCACAAATCATGCACTATATCTTGTCAGAAGTACAGTAGTACATAACTATAAGAGGTGAAGCTAGGAATCCTCCACATAAGAACAATACTCTTGTATAGAGTTGCGTTCTCCTCACATAGAAACATGATCTGCAGAGAAGGTCGGGTAACTGGAATAGGTCAAAAGCTGAAGTAGATTTTCCAAAATCCAGTCCCAGTTTTATACTCAGATCACCCAAAATTACATGATAAATACAATATCGGTGTAAATATATGAATATATAAGACATTAAAATTGTTTTTACAATATGTGAAAACAATCACGCTAAAAGATTGCTATGGGGAGCAAATCAGATCATCCAAATAAAATCATGATGGAGAATAGCCCAAGATCACTAAATCAATTTAGGAACCCTTCCACAATTGATATGGGATGTTTGTATAGCATAACACCCTTCCACACTGCCAAACGTTTAATGATTCTAAGGTTTACATGTTTGCCTTATTTTTGTGAAGGCTTAACGGGCAATAGAACAGAGAGTGGAATCAACAGAGAACTCAATAGGTTGAGCCCTAAGTCTAGATTAGAGTTAGTAGAGCAACGGCTAAGTTGATAAGGCAAATGTCAAAGCATCAAACAGTAGAGACAATACACAATTTCTTTGATAAAGATAAAACAATACACAGACTCAGGATTACCATAATTTGCAAATATTGGTTCTAATACCAAGTAACTATAGCATTCAATGTGGATGAAGCAGTCCAAAAATTATTATAATCCCTTGAAATCATCACACAACCGGATGCCAAATATTGCATATCTCTAACAGCAATCAGTACAGCAAAATGGCAAAATAATAACACAAAATCAAAGAAGATATGAAACAACCGTTATAGCCAATTCTATAAACGACCAATCCAAAAGAAGATACGTGTGATAAAAGGTATAATAGTTCAATTTCCGCAATTAATTACAGTACATCTAAACTAAATAAGCGATTTCAAAGAAAAAGCAAGATAAGAGAGAAACGTGCCTTTGCTTCGTAGATGCGAGGGCCATGATAGGCGAGAACTTTCTCGCCTTCAAAGTAGAGACTAGGTTTAGAGTCGGGAACGTCACCGGAAGAGTTTTCGCTGTCGGTAGAAGAGTTATCTTTGGAGTTAACCATTTCGGTTTATCGACAAGTATCTCCTCCGCCTTTGGCCGTATATGACGGAGGAATTTGTTTCCCACTTCTTTATCGGTTTCAAAATTGAAGGGACCACTGGATCTGTGCTGCTCCATTTGTCTCGTCACCCTTTATATACCCCTTCCGATATTGCAAGTAATCATTATTCAATGTATTGCTTAACCTAAATTAGTAATTCATAATAATAAAATTAGTGATTCAGAATAATAACTGAACTTGTATTGGGAGATCAAATTACAACGAACAATCAGAACTTGCAAATAAATATAACTAAAACAATACTTATTAGTATAAGGCAATGAACAGAAGAGTAGAATAGAAAGATTTTCTTGAATTAAGTAGAGTAGAAGGATTTTATTGAATTACCTAAGATGAAATTGTCACGCAATGTCATGGAAAGAAACTTTAGTGTTTGAGTTATCATGTATAATATAGTAAGTATGATCAAAATAAGACGTATATAAGTGAAAAAAAGAGGTGAATCGATAGTATAATCATAAGTAACATATTTTGTGTCGTATGTCTCATATAATAATTATTATCTATATGGTAAAGTTGTTATGTATGTGGTTATAAAATTGAAGGAATAAATTTCAAATTCTCACGGCACTGTTATAGAACAAACTTATCTTGATTGATCGTTGACAGACTATTAGTGTCGTCATTTTGAAACTAAATGAGTCTGCTTTGTTTGTCCTGAATTTTCAGTGAATAAGAATATCATCCCTGGATATGTCTTATAATATTACTTATGCCTGGTGTTGTTCATGTTGAGCTAGACTAGACTAGATATCGATTATTGTGCATTATCGCTCAATTTGCTCAAATGCCAACAACGTGCTGTAACTCATATATATATCTTTTATATTAGAAAAAATATAAAATGATATCACGTAAATTAAAAGAAAATTTTCACCTTCCTACCTATTCAATTTATCTATTCATCTTTTACTATTTTCTATCATTATATCACAAAATTGATTGATAGAATTTTTAAATATTGTTGTTGAGAATCATTTTTGTCAAAATAATTTTATATAGAATTATAATTAGAGATCTGCCATTTGTATATAATCAAGAAATATCAATTCATTTAAGAAAGTTTTTTGTTGGTATTTAGAAAAATTGATTGTGCCTGCTCAATCTTTTCAAAAACATGAATTTAGATATTGGATTAAGAGAAAAGACAATCACCAAAGCTCATTTTATGATTAGCACATAAAAAAAAACAATTTAAAATATTTATTATAAAAAGCCTTGATTAAGTTAAACAAATATAAATTCTAAACCAATGCAATAATATTGGATATATATTTATGTTTTCTTGCTATGAAAAGTAAAGGAGGATGTTCATTTTTTTTTCCTTCATGAAAGCAAATATCAACTTTTTACTGGCCATTTTTAGAGGGGAAAAGAGTAATTGCAAATTTTATAAAGTCAATATAATAAAGACGTAAAATTTCTATAACCCGATTATGTAAAAGTTAAAATTTGATTTGTTTAGATGACATACCATTTGCTTTGGTGTAAAATATTTTTTAATAGAGCTTTACTTTTTTTCTTTGAAAAATTGATATTCAATTAATTAAGATGTAAAAATATTATCATTCGTCATTATATGTGTGTTTACGTTCATCAATATTATTCTCAAGGTTGATTTTATGAAATTAATTATGAAAAGTAAAAAGACCAATACCTGATTTAAAAAAGAAAAAAACTAACTAATATACAATTTTTTGCTATAAATAATATACACTACATTTAAAAGCTCGTCCAATTATATGTAATATGTCTCTCACATTAATTCCACTCTCACAGGGAAAAAAAAATACACATCATGGAATTAGATACACATTAATTACATTCA
Source organism: Solanum aculeatissimum (assembly GCA_038996855.1). Classification (NCBI taxonomy): domain Eukaryota; kingdom Viridiplantae; phylum Streptophyta; class Magnoliopsida; order Solanales; family Solanaceae; genus Solanum; species Solanum aculeatissimum. The sequence goes on along the minus strand of JBCEWC010001569.1, from coordinate 17,896 downwards.
TCACTATATAAATATACCACACTATACATGCATGTATTACCTAGCTAGCTACTTGTAGTGCTAATTAATATGTTTACTAAAACAAAAAAAAATGAAATAATATATATATGCAAAGAATGCCAATTCTCACTAAAAAGAGAATTCAGATATGTCTCCCTTGTTGCGAAGAATATAAAGTAGAGTTATAATTTTTTTTGGGTATATGATATCCACGCGACTATTGATGATTGCCCGTAGTAAACTTGTGTCCCTCTCCGGGGCTTGGACCTGAATTTTTAATTCCAAGATATATTTGACTGTTAAAGTTATGGCCACTTCCAAGATTATTAAGGCCATTCTTGATAGCACCCATATTTAACCAATCAAAAGCCCCGGAGGAATCTTTAACCTTCAAGATATCAAGAGGCCTTGCTTCGGAGGCTAAAAAGTTAATCGAGATAGCCAGAATAAGCAGCAACATGAAGCTCTTGCATTTAGTAGTTGTAATAAAAACCATATTTGGTCAAGAAGAGAAAGAGAGAGAGAACAACAAAACTAGACAACTTTTGGTTGAGTTGTTTAGTAGGTAGGTATATTATTTGGTGATCCATTGCTTATTTATACTAGTTAACGAGGGGGCTAGCTTTTGACCAGATAATGGACTAAAGGAAGCTAATAGTATTATTCAAATGAACGTGAGGAATATGACGTTAGATGAATTTGATTTATCAAAAGTAGGAAATTGTCACGCAGTTTCTTAATTTCGAAAAAAAATAATAAAAGTCTATAATTTCTATTTTGTTGAGAAATATTGAATTTAGCGGGTTATAGTCCTTGATGTTTTTTTTTTTAATTTTAATTTTAATTTTAATGGTCAAAGCAGCCAGCTATATATTATGATAAAATCTCTCTGTTTCCTCGATTGTGACTAAGACCAAATTAATGTTTGACTTGCGAGAGAAATTGCACACACGTAATTTCTATCCATCGATCGAATAAATAAATAAATATTTGCAAAACTAAATCACTTAAAAAATAACTGTACATAATTTTATTTAATTACATTGTCATTAACATGCTAAATACTTTAAGTATATATGCTATAACATGTTAGATTACAGTATTGATATAACAAAAAATCATTAAACTGTCGGTGTTATAATTTAAATCCATGAATTTAATTTGGGACCACATATGGTAACGTGATGAATGATACTTTAGTTAGAAAATTTTGAGATTTTAGTCAACTTGGTTCCATATGTAACAACCAAAACCACGCCACAACCACATCGGCTTTGGCAGTTTTCAACATTTTAGGCTATTAATTATGATGATTACTTGGGAGAAACTCGTGACTTTCATAGTTGAAAAATGTATAGCAGACTAGCAGCCTAACACCTTAGACAATTAGCCAAGCTACTTTAATAACTGTTGAGTCACAAAACTTATTTGACTATTACTTCATTTCTTTTTCACACAACTATTTGACTATGTATGTATCACAATGTGTGGGATAGTGAAACAACACCCAACATGAATCTGTTTGCCATGATTTTTTATTTTTTTTAAAAGAGACTGTATGTGTATAGGCCGAAATTTTATGTGCGTGATTAATAAGATTTTATCTTCTTATTGGCAGATAATCAAGTTAATGCAGAAATCATAATATGAGAATTAGTAATTTCATTTTTTTTTAATGTATACATATATAATTTCATCCCAACTTCTCAAAAGGTCTCCATATAATTTTGATCAGAGTTTGAGTTCTAGTTACAACTTTTGCACAATCTAGTGATTTCTGTCAAAATTCGATACTTATATTAAAATATATTGAATATGTAAGCCACCTTTTTGGAATCTAAAATGCATAAAATAAAAACATCTAATGATTTGAATCCAAAAATCGACTGAGTTTCTTCTACCAATCCTACAAGAAAGGCAAATTTTTTTGCTATGTGGCTGCTCAATACAACATTACATGTGCACTTTGAGAAATAGAGTATGATACAGAGCAAATTGGAAAATTCTTCTGTCCATAAATCCCAAGGATCAGCACAGCCTGTTAGTTTGGAATGTCTGTCGTCCACTTTTTAATATTTTTTAGAGATTAGGAAAACCAATTCAACAAGTATTTCTCTTTTGTCAAGAAAGTCAGCATGTTTTTACGTATCCAACACACATTTCGAATGATTCCAGGACCAACCAGCCATACAACGAATTCAAAGCTTGTACTATAAGCAGGAATTGAACACAACATTTTAAATGCTCTGAAAAAAAACCCGACCCAAGTGTGAAACAAATCAAAACCTTGTCACAAATTCATTCCTTTTCAATCTTACCTACCCAAAAGTTCCAAGTTAAAAGGGTCCATCAAGTAACCAAAAACTAGTTCTTGTATCCGTGCTAGCAGTGTTTGTGATATCTTGTGTGCAGGTAATAACAGTTTTTGCACATTGTAAAAGATTTCCAACATTAAAAAAATGGCATAACTACACAATAAACAAACATATACTATGTATTTATGGAGCATAGGTATAGTTTCAAAAAATTATTCATCATAGCTATATTATTAATTTTATAGCAAAAAATCAATTTGAGCATTAATAGTTGATCTTTTACCATATAAACAACTCAATCTTCTCTATCATTTTCTCTCTCTTTGTGTGATTTCAAATCAAATTAGAATACACATGTTTTACATCCTTTTCCAAATTTCAGTTCCAATATGAAATTCATCATCTGCGTCTTCCTTTAAACCAGATAACTTCTATTTAATTATTTTAAATTTGTATTAATACAATTTAAACTCCTTTTTATTTATTTTTATATCATCCAATTTCTTCAATTTCAGTCATAATTTCTCTTTAACCACCATTGCTTTCGCCTCTTCTTCCTTTATCATATTTGCTACCTCCACCTCCTCTTAATTTACCATACCATAACCATGTGCCTCACAAATTTAATTTTGATGGATGAAAGACGAAAAATTGAGATCATTCACAGTGGTTCGATGAAGGTGGAATGATAAAATGTATTTGTTTGTTAATATACTTTTGCATCAACATATACAATTATATCAAAGTGTTCAACTTATACGTTATATCAACATATCAAGTGTATTAGGTCATCGTTATACTTTTTGTACTAATGCATTCAATTGTATTGTTTCTTATTGTACATTTGTATTCATGTGATTTTTCTATTGAAAGGCAAGTCTCAAATACACTTCAACATTTATAAAGCTCTTAAATAGTTTAGACATTTGTATTTGAATTTGTATTTTATACTTTATGTATTTGTATTGAAAGATAAGTACCAAAAATGTATTTTGTATTTCTATATTTTATATACCTTTCAACTGTTAGTACTTTTGTATTGTATTTGGAACCAAATGTTATTTAACATATGCATTTTGTATTTAGATACACAAAAAAAACTTGATGAATTTTACGAACAAAAATGAATACAATGACATGCTTGACTCAAATAAAAATAATTAAGTCATAGTAAATAAATATAACGTGAGATTTTAATGCATTAAAATATTTTAAAAATTGACAATTTTATGAAAATTTTTTTTAACCAAATTTAGTCTTTAAAAAAAATAGAAATAACTATAAATGAATAAAATAAAAAATTTGAATACACACGTAGTAGTATTGAATATAAAATAAACTGTCAATATTTATGATCATAATGAATACAACAACATGTTAGATACATATGAATAAAATTAGTTCTACAAAAAAATTGTAGCATTTGAATACAAATGATTCTTAATGAATACAACGATGACATATAATGAATACAAGAAATTTGATAGATTCTATATTTAATTTTGAATTCTCTAGAATAATTATGAGTCACATACACACTTGAGAGTCCAATTTAAAATGTGAAATATATTTAAAGAGTGATTTATTTTATTATCATATTAGAAACAATGCAATTTAAAATAGAAGTACTTTACGGAGTGATTTATCCTACTACCATATTAGAAAAGATCTCTTACTTCTTTACTCAATTTAGTTAAATTGTATTTATATTTTTATTGAAAAATCATCAAAAATATAACGAATACAACAAATAGCAAATCAAAATATAACTACAGATTATAAATATTAAAACTATAGCTAAGGAACAATAATTAGGACTTACAATTTGCCTTTTCTGAAAATTTCTCTAAAAAAATTGTACATAATCAATTGGTTTCTTCTAGCAGAAAACGACGATTATTAAGTGAAATATATATTGCCAATGAATGTTACTATTACAGATTGATGAGCTATCAAATCTAAAATTCACTCCTCTAGTATACTAGTGGGTAGACCGTTGTACGGGCCCAATATATATTATTTCTGTGATCCAAATAAAATTTTGAGAATTAATAATTTTAATATATTTTTAATTATTTAAATTTATAATATTTTCAAGTAGTTTTTAAATAATACACATTACTCCTACACGGGAAAATAATTCATTACAGGTAATATTGTAATTTCATAGTTAAGGTAGACGAATAAATAATTAAATAATAATTAATAGAAATGACACTGTAAAATTAAGTAGACACGTGAATAGTCACTGTAAAACGTTCTAATAATTAACAGAAATGACATAGTAAAATTATGCAGACACTTTAATAACCATCGTAAGTAGACATGTTACTTTAATCGTCAGTTGTCTGCTTGAAGCTGCCTGTTACAAGCTGTTGAGCAATATGTACTTTTATAGTTGAAGTAGATGAAAAAATATTTAAATAATAGTCAATAGAAACGATATAGTAAAATTAAGTAGTCACTTTAATAATCACCGCAAAATCAAGCAGACACGTTTAAAATTAAGTAGGCATGTCAATAACCATCGCAAAATTAAGTAGACACGTTATTATAATTTCATAGTTGAAGTAGATGAAGAAATAATTAAATAATAATTAATAAAAATGACGTAAAAAATATTGGTGTTGTTGAGGTTTGATCTCGAAACATTGGATTTAAGATGTCGGGCTCGAACCACTAGGTTAAGTAGCTCAATAGTCACATGCCTTCTTCAAGCAGCTGAAGCAGGCGACGACCCTTAGCTCCTCAATGTAGCGGCTTATTAAATAGGTAATACTTACATGTAATGTAATAATATATTCAAGAAAGTTGGTCGTTTCTTGTCTATTACACAAGCTCTTTTATATAAAATTCTCAAATTCATGTGACCTGTTTTATTCGAGAGAAGATTAAGTTTATGCCCCTTTGAAGGAAATTATTTACATTTATATACCTCCTTATATTTATATCCCATAGTATTAAAATCGGTGCGATCATATCTAGTTGATGTCATCGTCCACCTTATATGATATACCAATAAGGTATCAACATATCAACATAGTATAATAGAGGATTAAACTCAGTCCTAAATGATACCGATATGGTAACAATGTGTTGTTAGAGTATCACAAAGAATATATTATCTACTAAAGTAGAATTTAATAAATAAGTTTGTGACTTTAATAATTTTGTCTTAATTATTTTATTTATTAAAAAAAGACTCCAAAATTATATGATACTGCTAGAGTATCAATATACTAATGGAGTATTACAGAGAATTATGTTTAGTCCTATATGATATCGATATGGTATTTGTTGAGTGATGTAAACCAACTTAAGCTGATTAGAAAAAAGATAGTTTGGTCTTTTAGCCAAGTAAGATATTTTGGAGTGAAAGTTGTTAGAGTTAGTCAGTTAGCTAATTAGGTAGTTACAGATGAGCTGGTCTACTCACTAGCTACATATATATATTGTATCCATGAGCTTAAGAAAATGAATGAGAATCAGATTTCCCAAATTCAGTCTCTTTGCTTTTCCTTTCTTCTTCTAGGTGATGCTAGCTACTGCATACTTTTGTGAGCTTGAAGTAGTCAACCATGGCTGCCAACATATCAATATGTCGACGGAGGATCACAAGAATATATTTTCTACTAGTTTAATTAGAATTTAATAAATAAGTTTGTGATTTTAATAATTTTCTCTTAATTCAGTATCACAAAGAATTAAGCTCCAATCCTATAAGATACCGATAGGGTATCAATATACCGATGGAGTATCACAAAGAATATATACCGATATGGTATCAATATACCGATGGAGTATCACAAAGAATATATTTTTTACTAATTTAGAGTTTAATAATTTTTTTTTAATTGTTTCTTATCTATTTCTTAAAAAAAAAAGCATAATTTTATATGATACTAATAGGATATCAATATACCGCCAGAACCACAGAAGATTAAGTTCATTCTATATAATATTTGGTATGGTATATATACAATCGAGTATCACTGAAGATTATTTCATAGCAGTCATATTGACGTTATGTGTGAAATAAAAAAGAAAAACGTGGGATAAGAGGGTAAATAGTTTAGACCATAAATTTATTAAGATAAATAGTTTGGATTAAGTCCAATTTGAGTAAATAATTTCAAACATTGAGTCTATTTTATGAGGTTTTCCTTTCATTTTTATTCAAACCCTCAATAATTTGTTGAGTTCGTCTTTATATTTTCTATAAACATACGAATCTCAAAAATAAATTGAAAGGTCCTCAGTGATATTATATACTTGCTTAAAAAGCTGAAAGAAACTTTTCAGGTTTTGTTTATTGAAGTTGTCAAGAGAGAAAAAAAGAAGAAGACAATTTCATTTCACAGTCATATTGGCTCCCAAGCCAACGCCTCGGTAGAGATACATCAAAGATGTAAGCAGTTTATATTGTTCTCATTTTTCATATTCAACTTCTGGGAGACTTGTCAATTGGGTTTATCAAGACTTTATTTATTTTATTTCTTAATGAATGTTTAATATTCATGTTGGAGCCCGATTATTTTAGATTTGTGTTGTGAAGTCCCATTCAACGTAATATCTAAAACTCAAATTCCAGACTTTTAGTTTAAAAGAGGAGTAACTCCATCCACTTTAATAATCCTAAATACTTTATTTAAAATATATCTTATTAGCTTTATTTATAAGAATTTTTATTACCTTTAGTAGTAATTGTTAGCGACAAGATATTTTAATTTGACTTATCTTATGTTATTTTCTCAAAAATATCATATAATTATTATACCTTACTATAAAAAAGAAGAAGTAATATTTAAAAGTATTAATTACATATTTTATGTTGAGAAAATCTTATTTAAAAAATTTTAAAAATCAAAACAACCAAGTGAACCAAACTGAGAAAAATAGAGAATGAAAAAATCATGCTTGTTGTAAATTTAACTCAGTTAATTAATTAAAAATTGAAACAAATTAATTTAATTATAAATAAAAAATTAAAATAGCTGATTAAACATAAGAAAATTGGCCTTTTCATTTTATTTTTCTTTTACTCCATGCTAGAAGCTCCCACCCGCAACTGAAAACTACAATATTTAGTTGAGGTCAGGGTGGTTATATTAATCATTTTATATTTCAGAATTTGTTGAGACGTAGGGACGTGGCAAATGGCAACAGTGGAAAATGCGCCCATGGTTTTGTTGTGAACTGGATTCTGGAATGTTGTTAATGAGTGCCTAAAATATACTAATATCAATAGGCGTTGACGATCCCCACCGATTGTACCTAATAGCCTCATGGAACGCCATCTCACGGTGACTAAGCCTAGCCGGAGCGACGAAGTTTTGGACGAAGATGAGCAGCTGCGAATCGCCAACCAGGTCAAAGCCCTGTTCGATGCTCAAGCACCGAAAAGGCTCGCTAAACCTAACCGCAGTGAACCTGATTCAGTCACCCCGACTTCCCCTTTAGAAGACTTCCCTATTCCAGAGCTTGACAATTTCCGATCTCTTCAATCTCAGGTACTCTGATAATTACTCCTTCTGGTACAAATTATTTTACTCTTTCTGATCACTCCTTTTGATTTTAATCATGATCAGGGTGGTAGTATCTTTCCAGAAACTAATTGCTCGGAGCAAGAAGAGTTTGTGGAAACTCAGTACTACAATGAGTTGGTTTCTATCGACAAACAACATCACACGGTTCTTACTCTGCTCTGCTCCTTTCGCGCTAAACAATTTATTACTTTTGAATTTATGAGTAGCTATGCAATTCTGGTTTCAATTGAACCATATTCAATATAGGCTGCACCCATGGGTAGAGATAGATCGAAGATATAATAAAGGGTTTTTGTTTTCTGGTTATTCATATTTTTATTGGGTTAATGTTCAATTTTTTGGCAGACTGGAAGTGGGTTCATAAAGGTGGTTAATCAAACGAATGGAAACATTTACAATCTTCAATTGAATGGTGGTCATGAGAATGGTAGAGCCAAAGAGTTCAAGACTAATCCGGCTACAAATGACTGGATTCCCAGTAGTGATGATTATCAGGTTTTGATACAATGAGTTCATCAACTCTCCATGTGTTTAATTACACTACAAATTTGTGTTCACTTTTATATTTTATCAATCAGGTTGGATTCATCTCTTCAAAACCCAGCCGGAGCGAAAGTGATTAGATCGAAAGTCAAGAAAGCAATCAGATGGTGAAGGTGGTTTGTTTTGTTTTCCTGAATTTGTTTGTTAATCTTGAATGAATAGAGAGAGAAATGAGAGATGATACCATTGATGTGGAGGTCGATGACTAGGGTAGAAGAGTTGTAAATAGTAGAGTGTTGTTGTATTTCTAGTAGTATGATATGGCCAGCTTCATTTTCTCCAATGTGTGTACACTTGTTTTGTACATTGTTATTTTGTCTATCTTTTTTCCCCTCGTGCTTTTATAGCTTCTCTATCTCATTAAGGCAGACGTAATGTTTGCGTATCCTTCTCAAACTCTACTTGTTTCTGCCTGTTGTTTACTACATTAGTTGAATAGTATTCCTAATAGTAGTGCTACTAGAACTAATATCTTCTAAGGACAACGTCTCAGGATGTTCTCGTGGCGGACTAATAAAAGAGTGCTTTATCTTGTTGGTTAATTAAACACTCGAAATTAGTAATTTGCTTTTCTTACCAGAGCTAATGTTTCTGCCTTCTTTTCTTTGATTTTTATGCATCAATCAGTCATGTCTCAGTCGCATATTAGTTGAGATAACTTATATGTGCTGACTACATTGTGTGCACTTTATTGATCCAGTCAGCTTGCGAGTACCTTAATTATTTTGCGTATACTATAAATATTTATTTTGTATCAAAAAATTTCATTAGATTTTGCTTAATAACATGTAACATCTGTCTACCTTGTTTAATCTAGAACTAGCTAAGTATTGCAACTGTAGAAGGTGCTTTAGTACAATACATGGAAGGAAAGATTTTCATAGACGGTTGTATGAAAGATTTCTTATAGGAATCATTGGAATGTTAATGGTAATAAAAATCGGAGTTCCTTTAATTTCTATTTATTTTTTCGAACAATTTTTGGGTTGATATGAATGCATGGGACTCTAATTCTTGAATTATTACTCCCTTTGTTCACTTCATTTTAGATTTTACAACCTCTTAAGAACAATGATCCATATAAGTATTTATATTTATACCCATATTAATTGATATTTAATATTAAATTTTGAAAAAGCAATTTGGTAAATAAGTAATCAATGTTAAAAGATCAAATACATAATTTGGGTGATGCAAATTGAGACAGGCTTGCTTGGTAACAGAGATATTTCACACATTGTTTTCATAAAGTTGATAAAGTAAACGGCGTTGGTCATTTAATTTGTTGCAGTTGCTCGTTTTCTGCAATCTCCACATTTCGATACCATTTGCACATCTCTTCTTTTACCTCTCTAGCATTATTAAAACTCGAAAGTTAAAGATGCGAACTACCTCCAAGTGATTTGTCCACTGTATCGTTCCATCTCTAAATTAAATTGAGAAAAGAAGTAAAGGAGGAAGCATTAAAATTTTCAACACTTAATACTAGATCATATGAATTCATTCACCTTATACAAATGGCATAAATTAACTGACGAGAAAAGAGACTTTTACAAAGCTTATTTAAAAGGTAAACGCCAATGTTACAATTAATAATCACTAATCAGATGAATGCATAAGAACAAGTGATAGATTATCCTATATTTAATTTAGCTAATGGTTAGACATTAGTCAATATTAGTGGCAAACCACAAAATTAACTAAATGCAATTCCAAGACATTAATTATAATCATTTTCTTCAATATTGGCCGGTGGATAAGCCATTAAGGACATTTAGTCCTAAGTCACCAACATTTGTTTAGCCATTCTTGTTTTTTCTGCCTCTACAAATAAATGACTCTCTCATGTAGTTGGACGCACGCATTACTTGTTCATCTTTGTTTTCTATTTCTCTATATTCATTATTCTATCAACAAACAGTCTCCTGCTCCACCCCCCCAAAAAAACAAAACAAAACAAGTTCACTGTACCATTAAAGTCTTCACAAATATTTCTTACACTGCACATAGTTTTGGTTTTCTCTTCTTTATTTGATGTGAATGGAAGTTAGTTGAATTAAGTTCAGAGAAGGGGCGTCGCGACTTATTATCAAGCCATGGTTCTTGGACAGAAGAAAAAGAAAAAGGGTGCTTCCTTCCAAATTGATTACATTGTACATATTCAGCTGATCAGGCCTTGGCCTCCATCAGAGTCTTTAAGATCTGTTCAGTCCGTGTTACTTCAGTGGGAGAATGGTGATCGGAATTCTGGATTTGTTACTTCCTCTGTTGAGGATGACTATCTTGAAATCAACAAGACTTTCACTCTATTCTTAACCTTATGCCGCGAGAAAAAATCAAAAGATAAATTTCTAAAGAATAACTTGGACTTCTGTTTGTACGAGTATGCAAAGGATGATGCAGCTCAAGGTCCTCTATTGGGGACAGCTTCGATTAATTTTGGAGAATATGGAATTATCAGGGAAACTTTAGCCATTAGTGTTCCTTTAAACTGCAAGAAGAGTTCGAAAAGCTTGCTGCAACCATCTTTATATGTTAAGGTACAACCAGCTAAAGATAAGCAAGAATCAGACATGATGACTGATGATGTTGAATATGATTCTGATTTAGCTTCTTATACTGATGATGATGTTTCCTCACATTCATCCTCAACTTTTTCTTCTTCTGTTTTTGAAGCTGCTTGGGCTTCACCATCTAACAATGTAAAGGTATTTCAAGTTCAATCAAATCCCATCGTTCTGAATAACTCTGCTTATGCTTCATTTACTGACTGCTGCTTTTTTTTGTTTCCTAAGGTTGCACGGGCGTCACCATCTCGGCTTGAAAAGGTAATTAAAGTTGTTAAACTGTTCACAAGTATTCAGTTTTCTCAACCTCATTTCAATACCATCGAATCTCTGAAAACATTAAGCATATCCTGAGATGTTTTATTACAGTACTAATTATTAGATAGTTCTGGTCAAAATATACCATCTGCAACTTGGGGATCATATGAGTCTAGTTCATATCATGCTTCTAGAATATTAATATGTAACTCCAGTGTCAGCTTTCGTGTTTAATAAATAGAAGGGTATAAAAGAAGAAGAAATATTGAATAAAGCTTTTCAATGTTGTCAGTTGATCTACATTGCAGTCTCACTAGTCATGTACCTCTCAAATTAAGGAGAATCTCTTGTTAATTGTATACAAAGTTGTGTTTCCTGTCCATTGTAGTGTTATTTTCTGTTTAGCAATTGAATGAGCTTAAACTGCAGAGTGACTTTCATGAAGAGACAGCCAGCGGAACAAGCAAAAGTGAAGAAAATACTCAGCATGCTAAAGAAAAATACATTGATAGATTGATATCGAAAATTACATCTTCACATATGCATGGTCAGGCAGGTATGGACAGTCAAAATAGTTCGGATGAAACAACAGAACATGATTTTGCACATGATGATCATCTCCTTGATGACACAAGAGACTTGTCAGAAAACAAAATAGCTAAAACTATGAAAAGACAAGTCACTATGAGTTCCATTCGGAAAGCTCTTGGAGTTCAGATCACAAATGGTCGGCTGAAGCCTGTGAAGTCTGTTCAGATTAGAGATTCTGTGATTCCAAATATCTTTTTGGGAAATACTGAGATTATTAAGAATGAAATGAAAGAACATACACCCATAGAAACAAGTAGTATTGCTAAAAGTACTGCAGTGGAGAAAAAAGAATCAAAGAATACCGTGGAGAAAAAAGAACCAAAGAGCACCGCAGAGAAAAAAGAACCAAAGAATACTACCAATACTACTTCAGTTACTGAAAAAAGAGTTCCTGCAAATGTTTTGCCGAAGGGTAAACCTGAATCAGAATCTAGAATTCAGATGCTTGAGGAAGAACTGAAAGAAGCTGCAGCTATTGAAGTTGGCCTGTATTCTGTAGTTGCTGAGCATGGAAGTTCAATGAACAGGGTTCACACCCCAGCCAGGCGCCTTGCTAGATTTTATCTCCATGCTTGGAGAACAAAAACCCCTACTAAACAGGCCAGTGCTGCTAGAGCTGCTGTCTCAGGATTAGCTTTGGTTTCTAAAGCATGTGGAAGCGATGTTCCAAGGTACACTCACGTGATTGATTGATAATCTACTTAAGTTTCTTGGTACTTCGAATTTGCTAGCTTCTAATAAATTTATCGGCACCAATCTTCCATTGATCTAATTTAAGTGGACTGATAGTGGACCCAAAAAAGATGAACTTAGCAATGCCATGTGTGCATGAGCACTCGTCTTTCAGGGGGCGACCAACAAATCTTGCCAATATGGCGGAACAATATGTTTAAGGATAAAGTTAAAAGCTTTACAGGATTTCTCTAATTTATTTTTTTCACAAGCAGGTTAACTTTCTGGCTGTCAAATTCCATTATGTTAAGAGCAATCATCAGCCAGGCGGCTGCAGGACTGCAATTTAATGAAGGGGTACCTACTGAAACTACTGTCAACAGAGGTAAGTCTGTGTTAGAGAAAATATATATGCAGCAAAGCATCAAATACATTGCCAACCAAGGGAACAAGAATTATTTAGTTAAGCAATCTTATAACTGGGAGGATATCGAATCATTCACTCAAGCATTGGAAAAACTTGAAGGTTGGATCTTCTCCAAAATCACCAAGTCTCTTTGGTGGCAGGTTGATCACCTAATTTTTCTCTGTGCTTTTCTGTCATAACAAGTGTTTCTTTATTTACAGTGCAATGACTTATTTTCACCTGCAGACTCTGACTCCACATATGCAGTGTGTTACTGCAAAAACTAGTAAGACTAGAGGCTCAAGGGTAAAGAAAACATATGGGAGTAGACATTCTTTGGGTGATCAAGAACAGGGTAAATTTTCTGTAAAACTTTGGAAAAAGGCTCTGAAGGATGCCTGTGAAAGGCTTTGTCCACTTCGGGCATTGGGGCATAAATGTGGCTGCTTACCTGTTTTGCCAAAGTTGGTGAGTTGATTCGTTAGAATGAGATGTCTGCTTCCAGTCCGTGTGTGTGATATTTGTAGTTCCAGTTATTAACAAATTTCCCAGCATCTTTCTTTTTTTCTCGAACAGTGTCTTACAATGAAATGTATTAATTGTGTTTCTAGGTAATGAAACAGTTGGTGAGTAGATTGGATGTGGCAATGTTCAATGCTATTCTTCGTGAATCCACCGAAGAAATGCCAACAGATCCATTATATGATCCTATAAGCGATCGTAAGGTCCTTCCAATTCCTCCTGGAAAATCAAGCTTTGGAGCTGGTGCACAGTTGAAAAATGCTGTGAGTAGAAAAGTTAGCTTAAGCATGACTTGTTTCATACTCGCTTTTTATTCTTAAAGTATTTATTTATGAGGCACTTCCATTATTTGAGCAAGGTTAAGCTACAAACAATGACCGGTATTTGTTGATAATATACATGATAATATACATCATTGTAATGAGAAGTGAGAATATAGTTGTGCATATGTATTTCCGATTCTTAAATTATTTCCTATAATTCCTTTCTAGAGTTGAGATGCAACTTGCTCTCTTGAATCCGTTGAACTAATTTTCAGAGAAATATTTTGAGTTCAATTTTGTCATACGTATAAATGTCAAAGATCTCTTGACTTAACTCTTAAGAAGGGAAATGAGAACCATTTTTGTTCAAAGGAGTAATAATTTAGTGGTTATGACCATTTTGGTTTGTTGATAGGTTGGAAGCTGGTCTAGATGGCTCACAGATCTTATTGGCCTTGAAGATGAGGATTCACCAGAATATAGTAACATCTTTGGAAATGACAAGAAAACAGAATCATTCAAGGCTTTTCGTCACCTTAATGCATTGAGCAACCTCATGATGCTTCCATTTGAAGTGCTCATCGATGCATCCACAAGAAAAGAAGTTAGTCCTTGTTCCCCTTTTACTTTTCAATAGATCAATCTCTAGAAATCCATTATCTCTGTACTTATTTGTGAACTTGCTTTTGCTAGGTCTGCCCAATATTTAGTCCAGCTTTGATCAAAAGAGTCCTTGCTAATTTTGTTCCGGATGAGTTCCGTCCAAATCCAATTCCAAAAAATGTTGTTGAGACCCTAGATTCTGAAGTAAGTTTTCCCTCTCATTTGTTTATTTTCAGCAGATTTATCATCCATAAAGCTAAGTTGCAATTTACTCTTTTTATGGAACTCATTAACCATCATGTCACATACCCTTTCTTACACACTCATTTTTCCTGATTATTGATGTGAAGGATGTACCTGGAGAGTACCATACTAACTTCCCATGCACTACAACATGGACGGTTTATACACCTCCTCCAGCATTGTCTCTTACCACTTTTATAGAGAAGATTGGAAATCAAGCTCCAAAGAGTACCGGTTCATCTGTGCTTAAGAAAACATACACCAGTGATGTTGAGCTTGATGAGCTAGACTCACCATTTACTTCATTCCTTGCTGATAGCTTCAAGGATTATCCGAATTTAGCAAAACCTGCAAGGAATGTTGTCAGATATCAGCTTCTCCGTGAAGCATGGAAACAGGTTCCACCGTGAGGATGCTAGCAAGTTTAGATATATGAAAATTGGGCAGTTCCTGAGAAGAAATGATGTCTTATTTACAAAAAATTTCGAGTACTTGCTACAATTGGGAGTTGTAACTGAGTCCAAAGACTTATAGCCTTGTTTCTACTTATTAAACCAGGAGGATTTAAATTGATCGGTTCAACCGTTAAAGGTCTTACCAATGATCCATTGTACATTTGAAATTATGGGTTTTGAATTAATATCTGTTGACATTTTAGTGATCTTTCATATGTATAATTTAGCTTCATGTCAAGATGATGATTTCAATTGAATCCATCAAATCCGTAGTCCATCTGCCTCTGCTTTCACCACTAAAAAGAAATAGCACCTCATATGTATATTATTCCAAAGTATCTGAATGACAAATCAGAAACTTAGACAGTGTATAGTATAAGAGACAATGAACACATACATGATACATTACTTATTCAAACCTTTCTAAACTAACAGCATGAAGGATAGACCCTGGAAACTTTAGGATGTTTCTGAAAGAACTTTGTGAACAATATCACGAGTTTTGCACCTAGCCATGAGTGGCTCAGCTTTTGGCATTGTGAGACCTTTTCCTTCAGTCAAATCAACCTCCTCTTTGCTTACCCTCTTCCACTCAAAACACTGTATCATAGTTCCTAAAGCTAAACCAACTACACGTTGAGCAAGTCCAGAGCCGGGGCACGCTCTCCTTCCCATTCCAAATGGCAATAGCTTCCACGATTCCACTTCCACACCATCAAACCTTTCTGGCTTGAAGCTCTCTGGATCCTCCCAAAGTGAAGGGTCCCTGTGGATGGCCCAAGCATTCACCAATAGCATCGTGCCTCGTGGAATATGGAAGCCAGCGACCTTACAATCATCAGATGATTCATGAGGCAATAGCATTGGTGCTGCTGGGAACAATCGGAGTGTCTCTGATATGATACTTTGAAGGTATTTCAGCTTGGGTAAATCTGCTTCATCCACTAAGCGATCCTTACCCACATGGTTGTCTATTTCAATTCTGGCCTTCTCCAACACCTCTGGATGGTTGAGTAGAAGAGACATTGCCCATTCTATTGTCACCGATGATGTATCAGTCCCCGCAATTAGCATGACCTGCAGTTGTTAGTTAATGAGAAAAGTGTCCGCCAACTGCTTTTGTAAGTTGATTATAACAAATCTAGACTTTTAAATCAACGGATATGAAGGCCTATTTGTTTGTCTACACATATATATATAATCCAAGAAATTGATGCAGCCATCTATAGCGTTGGACATGCCAGAAGTGACGTGATTAGGCTTACCAATATAATCCCTTTGATGACCTGATCAGTGTAATATTCCGGTTGTGATTCTTGCAAAGAAAGCAAATGATCAATCATGGTATTCCTGCTTTTATTGCAACGATGTTCATCAATCAAACCTTGGAAGAGTAGGTCCATATTTTTACCGAGCCTGGCTAATTCGTTCTTTGTACTCCTGAAAAATAACAGAAATATTGCAGGCATGAAATCCGCGGGATTTGATGCACCCCCATGGGAAATAGCCTGTTCGACAAGCTCCCGAAAATGATTTGCCTCGTGGTTATCAACCTCTTCCCCGTAATATCTCTTTCCAGCGACCATTCTCATGATAATATTATACGACATCTGAAAAACCTTGGACTTAAGTTCAATAGGAGTCGCAAAATTGTCGCCAGATTTGTGGAACACTCTTTGAACAAGAAGCTTGATTTCATGTTGTCTAATGGACTGAAAATTGTTGAGACGATTAGTTGAGAAAATTTCAAGTGCGCAGAGGCGGCGAAGGTTGCGCCAATGATCACCATAAGGGGAACCAGCGACAGTAGTAGAGTTATATCCTACGAATTTTGCAAGCATTAAGGGAGGGCGATTCGCAAAAACGATATCGTTTTTGGTGAAACATTCTTCGACAGCAGATGGTGAGGAAACCACCACAATAAAACGGGTACCAAATTGAAGGGAGAAAACAGGGCCATATTGTGTTGAGAGATTAGCAAGAGTGCGATATAGAGGAGGCTTGAGGAGATAGAGATGGCCTATTATTGGAAGTTTAAGTAGTGGGCTTGGTGGCAGATTATGTTCTCTTCCTTTCGAGGACACAAGTTTCACAAGTAGAAGTAGAAACAAAATAAAGAGGGAAGTACTATACAACATCAAAGTTCCTTCCATTTTTTTTCCCTTGGGACATATCTAAACTTGTTGCACTTGCTTTGTTTATATATCACAAGTCATCGTAGACTTCTCAAATCTCAATTATTGATTCTATTCCTCTTCAAAATATCTCCTACATAGTACAATCAAGGAAAAACATTTTTTCTACCCACTTTGATGGACCCCTGTCGGGTCAATGTTTGGTATGCATGACCGTATTATGTTTGCGCTCTGTGTGGTCATAAAAATTACTAACTTTGAATGTATCAAATTAGTTTTTTTTTTTTTTAAAATGAGTGGAGTAATTAGTTTTTAACTTTGATAAGCAGTTAGTAAATTTTTAATAAAGTCATAAATGACTAATTTGAACCTAAATAAAAATACAAATTTATGAAATTTGTAAATTCATCAAAAACTAAATTAACAAAGTCTAATTGAAGAAAAATACAAAAAAAAAAGAAGAAAAAAAGTAAAACACAACTGAATAAAAAATACGCTCTCAAATTGATGGAGAAAAAATTGCAATCCATTTCGATGGGTAAGAAATTACATCCTTCATAAAAATTTAATCATGACAATAAAGATGAAAAATCAAAGCATAAATTAAATAGTACAATAAAAATCTACAAGCATATCATTGCTTTAACTATAGAATGAAAAGATAATCTTGGGAAGAAGATGTGCACTGAGGCACTTGTTAATTTTAGCTCTTAGAATTTGATTTTGGAGTCAAAGTAGAGAAAGCTTTATTGCATTTCCTCTTTTGATTCATCATTT
>JBCEWC010001568.1:0-40065 GCA_038996855.1 Solanum aculeatissimum | reverse complement strand
ATTTAATAAACAAATAAATAATTGTTCAATCAATAATACTATATCCAAACGCATGGTTAATAGTATATCCTAACAATCTCCCACTTAGCTTTTGATTTATGCTAAGAAAGTTCAACATTTGCTATAAACACGTAAAATTTATATATATTTTTATATTAATAATGTAATTTTTTGAGGAAGAAGATTTGAATGAATCCTTTTGACTTCATATATATTGTGCTCCTGATATCAAATTGATATTAGTAAGTTATGTTTTGATATATATAAATTTTATAAAGCAATTTAAGTTTGCGTCTATTAGTGGTGATTTTGTAGGCCTACAATGTTATATTGTTATACTGTATAGTGATGAATATTACTTAACAAATCAACATTGATCAATCCTTACATTACATTTGTATTTTTAATAATTTTCTTTTTATAAAAAATATAAAAGACATAAGGAAAAAGTCTAGATCCAACTGTTAACATGTCGATAATATAGATATAAAGATCAAATTAGTATAAAAGACCTCGAGTTATTTGACATAATTATAAATTTGACGCTAGCTAAAATTGATTTCATAAATTGATCTAAGGACTATTATCTATTTTCAAATCATTATATTCTATATTATATCTCATCAATTTATTATAAATTATAATTAAGTGATTCAATATATCAAAGTTTATATTTATTATTTTGATATTGACACAAACATATGTGCTTAGAATAAGTTTTTACCATGATGTGACCTAAAATTTTCATTAAGCATATCAACTTCCGTTTTGGCTTTGGCAGCCAATGAAGGACCAAAAGTGCACTATAATGGTAAATTTTAAGTGTATTTTACGCTCAATGAAATATTGAAGGACCCAGTTAAACTATCCCTTAAAGTTTAGGGATTGTTTCGGTTAAAATCTTATTTCGATTACTTTATCTCTCTCTAGGGGCTCTTGAATCTCTCTCTCGTTCTTTCTCTCACAGCACCGCAATTTCCATCGCCGATTCAAAACCCTAGAATTCCGATAACCGAACGGCCGATTTCGAGATCCATTGATATCTGCCTCGACATTTAGGTAAGTTTGCTTAGCAATTTTCTTCCATATCTTACGCAAAACCCTAATTTCTAACTATCTCTATGGAATGCACTGTTTTTAATTGGACGGACTCGATTTTTTATGGTTCTTGTTTTTTTTTCCGGCTTGAGTACAGTGAATTAGACAGCTTGTCCTATCAGCTTTGTTTTTGATTGTGTAAATCTCTGTATTATGATGCTAACTGAGTATTTTTCAGATAACACACGGAGTTGTTAAAAATGATGGTTTTTTTTATAATTAGATTCTCTAGCCTACAATTGAGAATTTTTATATGTTTTTTTGTAAAGACTGTGATGAGCGAGGTTGTTCCAAATGAGTGCAATGTGAACAGATGATTAGCACTAATCTGTAGGTTTAAGTGGGAATTAAGTATGAGATCCATCTTTGCAACTTCTTTGATAGTTTAAAGTTAGTTACTTTTTCAGAAAATTCTTTGATACTTTGACATCCATAATACTTACCATTTCAAAGAACAAAAGGTGCTAAACTTATTGCTAATGTTTCCAACAATCGTAGCTGTCTCCTAGGAATATTATTGACAAAATGACTTGGCTATTCTATTCATTTCTTTCACTGAGTTAATTTTCTATCAAGTTTCACAACTGATACTAGATGTATATATTCTGGCTGTGTGAAGTGTTTCGGGTGACAAAAGAATGTGGACTGCTGTCACTTTTGTCACTCGGTAATACAACGTGCATTCAAATAGATTACAAGTGAGCTGCTATCAAGTTTATTGAATTAAGGATCAAAAGCCATTTTTTGGATAAAATAATTGTACTGCTGTAAAAGGGAAAAGGGATATGACTAAGTAGAGTGTCTTCCACAGAAGTATAAACATTTTCTTACAATGGTAGTGTTTGGGCCAAATTGCACACATCATGATTATTCCACGGTGTACCTGCTACCACCAACATTGTATCGGGTAGCTTTGTTCGTCAAGGAATAGGGAAATGGAAAAGTCACCTGCAGTTTTTCGTCTCCAATGAGATTTGTGCAGTCGCCAATGGTTTTCCTCCATCTAATTGACTACTAGGAAACAACCCTGGGCCTTGGGTGCAAAGAAGAGCAACCCACTGTTCATGCTAGTATGATTTAAAAGTTTTCAAGGATTACAAGCAAGTTTTATTAGTATGTACCCAGTTTCGGTCCACCCTACTAAAAGCCATTGGACATTGTCCACAGAAGTGCCAAGTCCTTTACTCCCTATCTCCTTCTTAGAGTCCAGCTCAATCATACACTGGAAGCTACTCTCTGGTTGAGTGCTTGATTTAGTTTAGAAGCTGTTAAAACATGAACCTCATGGGCTATTGAATTGACTGGGGAAAGAGCATTGTCTTCCTTATGAACTTGTGGCTTTGCTGCTTCTTCTGTATTGCTTATTTCTTCATTTTTTTCTTTTGTCATTGAATTATTCAGCATCTGGTTACTGCTACTGGTGGGATGAACTTTCAGATTTGTCATTTCTTATCAATGATTCATTATGGGATACACTTTCACTTTTGTCCTACTTCAATATGTATTTGTTAAGGCACCTTACGACGCACTGATTTATGTTGATTTTGGTGTCAACCCTAGTTAACTTGGACATTTTTACTCTTACTTCCATGTTTCCTTCTCTGAATCCCAAGCAAAAACATGAAATAGATAGTTCCTCACAAAGCACCACCTCTGCAAATCAGCAACCAGATTTGCATTTGCCGTCATCTTTGAGTTGGTTCCTTCATATGATCTTTTGATGGCTTTGAGTCATTCATTTTTTATCCCATTAATTAGATATCTGTCATCTAGTTTAGGATGATAGTTGTATTGTGTTATCTCGGATCTAGTGGAATAAAGGCCATTTTTTTCTTCTTAAGATGATATATGGTGGATCCTGTTTAAGTGTATTGTTAGCATGAGTAGTTGGGATTGACTCTTGCCGATACTTCTTCCGTACAACAAGTTATATATTTTTTTGATTTACACCGGGTGTCCGAGTCTCTTAGAGCCCCGACTAATCCCGGGGATGCACAGGCCCTCGGCAAGGAGTTTCAACAAGTTATATAAATATGGTGGCGCCAAGTGCCAATAGTGCCAAATGGAGAAAAATGAGCTACTCAACCACAACAATATGGAATAAGTTGCAATTATCATGTAGCATTACAAATTCAAATAGGATTATTCCCGGTAAACCTTTCACATCTTAGGAAGGTGATCCGAATATGCTGCAGTAGAAATGAGTTGTTGCAGAAGTGAAGGTAGTTGGAAGGGCAACAATGAATGAGTTGTAGGGTCTCGATGAGAGGGTAGCGCCTTATGATAAGAACAGTATAGTGTGATGTTACAATTGTGATTAGGCATTTGACTTCCTTATAATGCAAAACAAAGTGGTCACATGTGCAATAATTTTATAGCGCTAAATCCTTTAATTTACTGGGACTAGATGACCATGGTAAATAAGAACAATCATCACAAATTTATTAACCATGGGGATTAATTTTCAACTTGACCTGTGCTGTGTTCTGTAGCTGTCCTGATATATGCCACTAGTTCACATAGGGACATTTTGAGATCATGTGCAAAAATGCATTCTTTACTAAGGTTGTAGCTAAAGCTCCTAAAACCAACATGCGAGTCCTTTCATTGTTTGGAATAGATCTTACCCGTAAGGAAAGTAAGCATTGATTTGTATGTTAGGTCCAAGTTTGATTACCCACTACAGCCATGTGGAGAGAATTTATCTTATGAGTCCTTATGGCCTGTCTTTGACTGTTCCTGGAAGGGTTTCTAGTCTTTGGCAGGCAAAATCTATCTTGAAGACACAACAAACAATTATGATTGTTACGCCTTATTCTCAAACTTGTTGGTTTGACTGTACTAATCAACTGTAACCAGTTACCCCTTTAAGCTCGTTAAATTCTGATTCTCAAGGATACATATTTTAGGACAAATTGTCGTATCTTCTTTAAAATTAGAGATTCTCATTGTCACACTTGACCATGCAATAAAATAGAATCCTTAACTGATTAAATACGTGTCTGTCAAACGCCAGACCATGTAAGTGGACTGGACCAATAATGTCTAAACCTTAATCCCAGCTAGTATGTATCGGCTGTATGGCCACTTTGCTTCACTGTGCTCTGTTTTTTTGCTTTATTATCCATTTATAGACTTCAAGAGGATATAGGTTTTTTAGGACAATATTGCTCCATGTATTTTTAGGGTTACATCGTCCTCCTTTAACATCTTCAATCATCATTAAAACTCGAAGAGACAGAGCATTTGAATGTTTACATTAGATATGGTCTACCATTTCAGGCAACCTTCTATTTTTCCTCGTTATGTGCGACTTGGATCTTTTTGTTTTTTGAAAAAGTTTGGGCATAAAAACCCGTATACATGAGGTATACCAAAAAGTAGAGACCTACACAGAAATATGTTTCTCCAAGAACAACACCCAATTTTCGATACAAGGAGGAACTTCATTTATGCACCAAAAAGAAATAAGGGATGAAATTCTGATTTTCAATCTTAAAAATATTTCATCTCTATCCCTTAGAGACACTCCTATTTGTTGCTCTCCGAATAACTCAAGTAAGTGCTAATGGAGCCACGCTCCATGCCCTGTTTTTTCTCTTCTATTTACCACAATTCCAATTGAATCCTTGTGTCTTTGTTAGATGTGACTTGTGAGCTTATCATCTGATTGCTAAATTATCGCACCCCACCCCTCATACACACAAAAAAGAATAGTAGTTCTTGCACATATTTCCGTCCAACCCTTTGTGTGGTACACTGGGGGAGAGGATTTTTTTTAAAAAAAAAGTTGCCTTGAAATTTAGATGGTCTATTGCGCTTGGTAGTCTCATTTAGACTGTTTATATTGATCCGATATTGGATCATTTTCAATTCAACTCTTTCTTTTGTTTATATCATGTCCTTTATTTCATCCGCTTGGTCGTTTCTTTGTTTTCTGTGGAAGGATAGTGTTGAGCTTCAATACCTACACTTATTCCTTTATGATTTATCTTCTTGTAGTTTATATAGCTTATGCATGGAAGTAGTTCATCAATGTTGATGCTCAATTCTTATGTCAGATCACCTTTTTCATCTGAAATAATATCTCGAAGAACCTGACAACGTGGCACTTACAACATGGTTTGGCAACTCTTAATTAAAACTTGAATGATCTTTCTGCAGGAGTTTCAAAACAGACAGTTGAGAATAGCTATCCAAAGTGACTATGTATATGTTCTGAATAGTACATTGATTGTAATGCCAAGTATTAGAAGATTTAGTTGCAAAAATTTACGGTCAAAGGTTCTGGAGAATCATCTATGCCTGGCAATGAATTTGGGGATGGTGTACACAATTTTTTTGCACAAGACAGCTTGTCACAAGTACAACATAATTCCCCGGTAACGGACATTAATTGGCCAACTTCAAGGGGCAATATGTGGGCTGGAAGTCAGAGACAAATAGGTGTACTGAGTTCCAACACGAAAAATTACAATTTGCAGAACTCTGGTAATTTAACATGTTGTGTGCTCTCTAAACTATTAACTGCCTGCTGAATGGCTGTGTTTGATCTCTTACTTTTCCTGCATGCAGACGCTGGGAGAGGAATAAGCAGTTATCCATTCAATGGGCAGCATGGTTTAAATTTTATACAGCCAATTCCGAGGCCCGAGTTTGCTAAAAGTCAGTCACAGAGCCAACAGCCAAATTTGAATGGCTACATGTATGATAATCAGTTTTACCAGACAAGGCAGGATGAAACAAACTTTCCTGCTGTGGATACTAGTTCTGATCAACGTAATATAGCCTCGGGAGGCTCATCTTTTTTTGAGTCACAGCAATGGTTGGGTCCTGAGCAGCAGGCAGGAGTATCTGTTAGATCAGAACCTTCGGATAGTCCTGTTAGTGGCAGTCTCTTTGGTGGTCAGCAAATCTCTCATCAGCAATCAAACGTGCTGCATTCTTTGCAGCGCCAGCAGTCTGGGATTAATGACATGCAGCAATTTCAACAGCAGGTTATGTTTATGAAGATGCAAGAACTTCAGAGACAACAACTTCATCAACTGGAAGCAAGGCAACAAAATACATTGAATCAAGTTTCTTCCTGTCCGAAGGTATTATCTGATGTCCATTCATCTGCATTAGTTAATGGCACTGCAAATTCTGGTGCATTAAATCATTCCTGGGCAAATGAGCTTGGCAACACAAACTGGTCGCAGCGTGGTTCTCTAGTACTTCAAGGGTCTTCCAATGGACTCATTCCCACAGTTAATGGCCAAGCACAACATTTAATGGGTTTGATTCCCCAACAGATTGATCAATCTCTGTATGGAGTTCCTGTTTCTAGTTCAAGACCTTCTCTAAACCAATTGTCACAAGGGGTGACAGATAAGCAAACAGTGCAGCAAATGTCACTACCAGCTGATCACTATACTCCATTAGCAGATCAAGTCGGTGGGCAGGATGGGATTTTCCTCTCTAGACAGAGACTCCAAGTTGAAAATGTCTTTGGAGATGCTCCAAGCCAAACTCTTTCTAATCCAATGGATGTGAGTAACCTTCAGCAAGTTGATAGTATGCAAAATGCGTCAGCTCTACAGGAATTCCGTGGCGGACTGGATATAGCTTTTCCTCCAGAGACCGCTCAGGAGGAAGCAGCAGGGGAAGCTTCTCCCTCACAGAACGAAGTTGGATTAGATCCTACAGAAGAACGAATTTTATTTGGTTCAGATGATAATATATGGGCCGCCTTTGGCAAGAGCCCTTTGAGTGAAGGTGGTAATCCTTTTGATGGTTCTGAATTGCTTGATGGGACTCCTTCTATCCAAGGTGGTACTTGGAGTGCTCTTATGCAGTCTGCTGTTGCAGAAACTTCTAGCAGTGATGTTGGTCTACCGGAGCAGTGGACTGGTTTAAATTTTCATAGTACTGAAATTCCTTCCCGGAGTTCCAATTTGACATACAACAGCGAGAGACATAAAACAACTTATGCCGAAGATAACTTGCCCCAAGCCTCATCGATGAATTCTGTTTCTGCTCATTCCTCTGGCGATATGAGAAATAGCTATCACAATGCTCAGGGCCAGAGGTTTCCATTTGAGCCAGGCAAGAGTCTGCAATCTAATTCTTCTCAGAGACTTGTGCCGTCATCGGACGAAAGAAATAAGTGGTCTAAGTTAGGTCAATCACAAATGTTAGGTGCTGGAGGTTGCCAGATGGTTGAAAAAACTTCAAATCTTGACAGGGAAATGATTTCAAAAAACATTTCTAGTAATTTGGCACCCGAGGTTGGTGAAGCTAAGGAACAGTACAACAAATCAGCTGGTTGGAGTGTTCTTGAATCTGCAATGCCCTGTGGAGATGCAGTAACTGCCTCGAGAGAGCACTCATCTAATTCACAAGATCACAATCAGAATAAGTTCATTCAAGGTGAAGTTCATAGGGGTGCGGGATGGAATTCTAATCCTGGCCGTAATACTACTGTTAATATGGCTCGCACAGAATCTTCTGTGGGTAGTCCCCTGGCAAATTCTGAGGTCTCCGGCTTGCATAATTCTGCGGCAATACCAAACTCAAGTATCATGATGAGCGCCAAGGAAACCAGTCAGTTCTTCAAAAATAATCATCAATCTACTTATTGGAATAATGCTGATCGGTTGGTAAAATCTAGTGTCAGCAAAGGGGAGGTCTTACAGCATCATGTTTCTGAGGACAACCAGCTTTTGCACTCATCTCTGGATATTCGTGAGAAAGAGGGTAAAATGCATGAGATGGAGAACAGCGATAAACAGGAGAACTCAAATGACAGCCATCACTCTAACTTATCCCGGCATTCTTCTGCTGGTGATGTTCGGGAAAATATATTGTCAGATGCTAGGGATTCAAGGTTTCTGCCTACTGGGAAGCATAAGTTGTCTAATGAGGTTGGTCAGAGAAATTCTTGGGCTAACAAGTTTCAGCATCATCTTATGGGAAACGTGGATAAGGTTGCAGATCCTACTTGTGGAATGAAACACGCTACTCATTCTCAGCCTATGTTGCAGCAGAATGCCGCTCACTATGGACAGTCTATGTTGGCTCAGGTTCCTATTATTGAGGCAGATTTGGCAAAGGTGTTAATTATATCTGATTTATGATAATATAATTTTGTTAAGTTCTATAAACCTTTGGTCAGTAATTAAAGGAGAAAGTGTCCTAATTTACAGGTGCATGCATCTGATGAGCTGACTGATGGAAAAGGATATGGGGTGCAATCTGGTGCCGGCTTTCCTGGCGGTGCATCTAATATGTCTGCACTGATAAATAGATCTTTTGGGCTACCACCAAATACGGCTCCAAAATCTAGGTTGTGAATTCAGTGTTTCTCATAATTTACAAAGGCCCGTCAGGCAGGAAATATTTATTTCAGCGCTCAAATACTGAACTAGTTATATCCAAGTTGATGTTTGGCTAGAAATTTGGGTTTCAAGTGGAATATTATTTGAACTTACCTGAAATATGTAGTAGTTTAAGTTGTATTCAAGTGACTTTTCACCTCAGACTTTTTTTGAGTTTGAGAAATTTTCTTTTTCTAAATGAAATCTGTCTAAACAGAACTCTGATTTCCACAAACCTTTTCTCAACTTGAATTTCAAATACTATTTTTCCAATTTTGACTCAAAAAAATTGCCCATACACTTGTTCTGTTATCTCCTAGGTACACAGTGTGATAGCTTTAATAAGTTATCTGTTATAACTTTAGATGTTCTTTGGAACTTCAGCTGTAATCTTTTAATTCAGGCTGTACAGATCTGATGTTTTGACTGGTTTTCTCATTGCAGTCCAGACATGCTACAACTTCTTCAGAAGGTGGATCCATTGAGAGAACATGGTTCTACGGCTCACTTCAACAATTATGAACATAAATCCTCATCTGATGTGCCTGAAACCGAAAATTCTGATGGGTCTGCTGGACACCTCTGGCGAAGTCAGTCTTCTGCCTCTCAAGGTTTTGGTCTTCAACTTGGCCCTCCATCACAACAGATCTCAGTCCAAACCCATCTCTTGTCATCTCAAGGGCCTATTGAAGCAGTTAGCTCTTCACATTCAAGTCATTCTGTTGCTGAGATTACAGAGAAAAGTCAGGGGCAGATGCTCCGTCCCCATCAGGCTCAATCCTTATCTTCCCCTTCTGATCTCTTACAGCCAGAGTCGCAGCATAACACATCTAGAGTTCCAGGAAGTACAATTAAAGAAACTGATACACACACCATGTCTGGGAACTTCTCTTCAGCATTTGAATCAGCTTCTGGTCATACTTACTCGAGAAATCAATTTCAAAATCCCCACATGGTTAGTGCTAGTGGGAGAGATTCAACAGATCAGTCTATTGGTGTAGCTTTTGATGAACATGCTTCCCATTCAACAGAAAAAGGAGATTCTGGCAGAGGACCGTTGCCGGATGGGTCTGGCAATACACCATATAGTCCTGCGCGTTCTATGGAAAAGTATCAGGTGAGTAATGCCAATGGTCCCCATGAAAGCGTCTCTATTAATCGAGCTTCGTCCAAGGAGTCAGTGTCAGCTTCCCCATCTTTTTTAATGGCTGGGATATCTCTGCAGGGTTCATCGTCCAAGAAGTTAACTAATATGCAGACCAACTTTTCACCACCACCGCACTTTTTCAGTAGTCAGTATCGCAAGGATCCTTCTCATATTCCCCAGCCGAATCAGATGAATACTATGGAGTCATCATTATCTGCCCCAGAGAGGCAAGGTGATCAAGATGCCAATAAAGGAGGGACTTTCATGTCTGAGCTTGGTAGTGGTTCAGTGAATTCTCAGCATTCTGTCGAGGGGGGAGAACTGCGAGAAAAGGAGAACACTTCTCAGCCAGTGCCTAAGATAAATGTGGACTTAGTGCAGGAGATGGATGATTCAAAGGGTAGAGAATCTATTGTCAAGAATCTCCGCGAATCCACCTCTATGCAGAGAGATATTGAAGCTTTTGGCCGATCACTGAAACCAAATAGCTTTCCTAATCAAAGTTATTCCTTACTAAACCAAATGTGGACCATGAAAAATGTGGAGACAAGCCATATGGCCTTCAAAAGAATGATGGTACCGGACAGCAGTGCAGCTACTCAGCAAGTTCCATCTACTGATTCTAGAATGCGAAACTACGCTGGGCCGGATGAGTTGCAGGGATCATTTCAACATGGAGGAAGGATGACTCCTCACGATGTTGCATTTCGACAGGATGAATATCAGGCTGGCTCTTATAACAGCAATACTAGTTCTGTTAACCCCGAGCAAACTCAGATTAGTCCACATATGGCACCATCATGGTTCAATCAGTACGGAAGCTTCAAAAATGGGCAGATGTTACAGGTGTATGATATACACAGAGCTTCTGCCATGAAGACAGCGGAACAGCCTTTCACTCCTGCAATGTCCACAAGTGGTTTGTATGCTTTCAACTCTATTCAGCATATAATCCATGCAAATGCTGATAGAAGTCAAATTGATAATCTTGGGCAAAGTTCAGTTTCCAACTCTGCTGGAACTGAATATTTTTCTTCTCTACAAATGTTGCCCATGAGCACTGATCAGCAGAATCCAATCACGAAGCCCAAAAAGCGGAAACGTTCTACATATGAATTCACTCCTTGGTACAAAGAAATTTCTCTGGATTTGTGGAGCGATCAGACCATCAGGTTCTTATTGTGCAACAACTTTGATAGATCCCTTTGCTTTGAAGCTATTTGTCGGCTTCTGTTATTCCATCTATCGTTTTCACTTTGGTTGTTATGTTATTTTCACATCATGTTTGTTGATGCATGTTAATTTTCCTTTGGCAGCCTGTCAGATATAGAGTGGGCCAAATCAGTTAATAGGCTTACTGAAAAGGTGTTTTGATTTGTCTACTATAATCATCTTATTTGTTATGTGGTTGCCATTTCGTTTCTGACATCCTATATTCATCTGATAACAGGTTAAAGAAATTGATTCTATTGATGATGGGCCACCCAGGCTTAAAGCTAGAAGAAGGCTTATGTTGACCACTCAGCTTACACAGCAACTATTTTATCCTCCACCCGCAGCAATTTTATCTGCTGATACTAAATCAGAGTATGAGAGTGTGGCTTACTCCATTTCCAGATTGGCATTAGGGGATGCATGCAGCATGGTCTCTTGCTCGAATGCTGATACCAATATGCCTCATGCTGGCAAAGAACTGTAAGTTCTACTTATTACTCTTTTTTTTCCTTGAGATTGTTTTTTTGATGACCAAAAAAAAAAATCAGTGCAAAGGTTGTACTGAAACCATATTTGAAGTTTGTTTTTTGATTACAAAAAAAAAAATCAGTGCAAAGTTTGTACTGAAACCATATTTACAATGAGCAAAATTAAAAGAAAAAACTGTTCTTTAGTTCCTATCAAGCTTCTAGAATTTCTAGGATTGATACAGTGCCTTCTGCTTACACCAAAAACAGAAGCAAAATAAAAGTTGGTTTGATCTTTGCACTGAGCTGCCACTAGCTGCAAAGCATCTCGAATTACTCTCTTTCCGGATTGTCCACCAAACACATGCTGGGAGAATCCTCCATCTACCTCTATCTCAGCACCAGCCTCATCCCAACATGAAAGAGCTTCAATAATCTTACTAGGCATTGTCCAGGATATAGCTCTGCTATTGATAAAGATCTTCCATCACTGTTCTGTTATCCTGCTGTGTAAGAATAAAGGGCTAACTTCTCAGCTTCTTCCCCACATAGATAGCACCTTGAACAAAGTGAAATTACTCTCTTTATGTGATTATCTTGGGTCAAGGCAGACTCTTTTGCTGGCAGCCAAGTCAAACAAGTTACTTTATAGGGTGTCTTGATTCTCCAAATATGCTTCCATGGTAATAATCACAGTTCTTATCCTGCAGTGTAAGGATAAGGGTCTAACTGTATCAGCTATTTGTCCACACATAGCACCTTGAGGCTTGAACAAAGTGAAAACCCTACCTTCATGAGATTATCTTGGGTCAAGACAGACTCTTTTGCTAACAGCCAAGTGAAACAAGCTACCTTATAGTGTCTTGATTTTCCAAATATGCTTCCATGGCCAATGAATAATCTGCTGTGATAAGATCTTCTATGCTGCCACCTTATAACTGCCACTGTTATGCCCCTGCCACCACAATGTATCTACTCCCTCCGTGAACCTTTAAAGTCTTCCATCTGTTTGCAGAATTCAGTCAACCTAGTTACCTCCCAATCATTCAACATTCTTCTTACTACAAGTTCCCAGCCATGGGGAGTCGTCATTTCAGCTGCTTCTTTTTGTTGATGCTCTACTTATTACTTGGATCGATTCATTTGCATCTAAAAATTGTTGCTGAGGTTCTCATAAATTGTTTGATGTATTACTAGTGTTCCTGACAAGTGCAAGGCATCTGAGAGAAATGATAGACATCACTTTGACAGAGCTGTGGAGGAGTTAATGGGAAGAGCTAGGAAGTTAGAAACTGACTTTGGGAGGTAAATGATTCATGTTTTGTTTATGCTTATCTTTATTTTATGCTAGTAAAAGCAGCTTCCATCACTAAAAATTATTCGTATCATACTACACGCATACTACACGCACACTACACGCACACTACACGCACACTACACGCACTTCATTTATTCTTTAGTATTGGTGGGAGGTAAAGAGAAGTAGTTGAAGGAATCAAGCCATGTAAGAAATCAGGGATGTCTTTCCTTGTGGCATTTGAATAGAAGATACGTGCAGTATTCACAAGATAATTTCAGAAGTTGATTACTTTTGAGCTTGGTCGTATTCTTTACGCTGTTGTTTTCTCATTTCACTTCTATATTTGGAGGTCTCTGTAATGTGAATAGAAATAGTCTGCCCAGTTAAAGCGCCATTGCACAAAATGCTGAAATCTGGTATGATTTCGGCTTTACTATTCTTTTGGTACGCACTTTGTTATACTTTCAGTTATGGTATTGTTGTGCTGTAGTTACTATTCAGAATGCTTTGTCATGCTTTTATTTCTGTTGCTTCTTTTCCTAGACTGCATTGGTCTGTTTTTCCTTTAGCCGAGGGTCTAGTGTGAACATCCTCTCTATATTCTCCCTAGATCCTACTTTGTAGACTACACTGCATATGTATTTTTGGGTGTGTGTGATTCTTCTATGAGTAAATAACATTCAAATTTGAAAATAAAGCAAATAGCAAGTTAGCAATCAATTAGTGAATATTTTAAGAAGAGAAAAAAAATGAAGATGTTATGTGAAACAATGATGAATTAGATATTGAAAAGTAGATTTGTTGCTTTTTAGAAATCCTAGTTCTCTAAGAATTAAGCGAGTGATAGAAACTTTCAATAGCATTTATAGATTAATGATTACTAACATTGCAAGGACATTAAAATAAGGATAAAACTTACACAAGGTAAAATCTTAATTAGTTTGAAATCCTAAATAGTAGGACCTCCTGCACAGACCAAATGAGGAAAGAATTTATAGGAAATCTTTTATTCAATTTCAAAAAATAATTAAGTTATAAATTTATTCAATGTGAACTCTGTTTAAAATGGGTAAAAAGGGCTAACAACATTTCACCTAGAGGCTTCATGCTTTTGATATAACGTGTACATGCCTCGCCCATGTAGCCTAGAAATTATTGTAAAATTTATTTTTACGACCAACAATCTTTTATTATATAATGCATAATTTCAAAATATTTGTTTAAATTATAAATAAGAAATAAAGCTTACCAAAAGTCTATTCTTTCTAGTTTCCCATGTTATTTCTCTTTCAATTGATTCTCATATTTTACTAAAATAAACTAATTATAACTGATTAGATAGGTTATAATTCTATAACATAGAATGAAGGCTCATAAACTTAGTGGAGTTATGCCACGAAATTTAGTTTCCAACTTGGATTTTATTTTTGGTGTCACTTTTTTATATTATGTATTTCTATGGTGAAAAATAAGGACTCCTAAACCTAAAAAGAACATTAAGGGGTTGTTTGGTGTGAGGTATACGTTATAATAATCTTGAGATAAAATGTAGAGTTATTTTATCCCATGTTTGGTTGGAGGTATAAGGTCATCCTTGAACTACTTATCCCACCATTTTTGCCTTAGTGATGGCATAAGCTATCCCATATATATGGTGGGATAACTTATCCCAGGCTAACTTATCCCGAGATTAATTATCCTGGGATAACATGTTGCCAACCCAACGACCCCTAAGCATGTGGTTTTTTTTATAACCGTGATGTTCGGGTGAGCTTATTACACACCTCGACTAACTTCATGGAATACTTGTCATTTTGATTTTCTTTTTGTTGGTGTTACTTTTTCATCTAAGGAATAATTTATGATTGGGTGAAAATCATTTACACTCCTCAACTTTGATTTAAAAATCAAACTTTCTCAACCAGTGTTTTGGACGGCGAAAGACAAAGGTCTGCCTTACGGTGAGAGGCAAGACACTTGACTTTTTGAAGTGAGGCACCAATTAATACCAAAAATTTTAAATATATAATAACATATATAAATAACCGAAACCTCAATAGCAATATGAGTGAAAAATTATTTGCTTGTAAAATATAAAATTTCATTAAAGGAAAGGGCAAACATGGAAAATATTTTTAACATCTATCTTGGAATTTGAACAATTCAATTATTTTGATCAAGGAAAAAGGGTCCAAAAATTAAGTTAATATGGAATAGAGGGAGTACAATAGAAAAAAGAATAAATAGTTATGAGTTGCAATTCCTTGTTTCTTGAAATGAAGTATTGGAAAGAAATATGTAATAGAAATACGTAAAGAAAATCTAAGAAATATAAAATTTTGTATTTTTTCAATTGAAGGGAAAAATTGCTTCAAATTAAATGGCAGTCATAGTTTACCTCGAAGAAGTAAGAATATTGTAAAGTGAATCGTAGTCTCTTTTGTGTGGTGGGGGTGGGGGTGGGGTGGGGGGTCAAGTTTGGGTTGGATAGTATTGAGAGATGATATATAAACTTGTCTTATTTATTATTGTGTTTTGTGTCCATTAGATTAGTATTTGCATGTTTTGTGAGATCTATTTCTTTTGTTATTGGACTTGCTTTGGCAGCCATCAATTAAATTTTGATTGATTTTAACTTTGTAATAGTAGTTTAAATATGGCAAGGTTTAGTAAGCAATATTTTGGTTAGTCCTAAATACTAGAATTGCTTGTATAGTTCAAATAAAGAAAGATTTAATAAAAAATAAATTATTTTAAAGTCCTAAATATTAGAGAAATAGTTAATGGCTACTTTGTTTAGTGTGAAAGCAATTTTTAAAGGGTAGAAAAGTGAACATCATCTCACTAAGAACCTTCATGCTTTTAGATACACTATTTTTTCGCCATGTGCATTCATATATATGCCTAGCCATGAAGTACACCCTATCATAAAATAATATCTATGTTATTGAATAAAATCTTGGGTAAATAATTGCACCTTGACAAATATAGTAAAGTTTTATGAAAGTTACATTGCTGAACTGTAAGGAATGCTTTTCAATTCAACTAATAAAGAAGCAAAAAACAAATGTAGCACATTCTATTCAATAAATTTAATAATTTATGTCAAATAGGAACAACCAATAACTCAAAGCTTAACTTATAACATGATATTAGTCCCATCTTATTCATTTAGTTTTGGACATCCAATAAATAAATTGATACGCTTGACAAGATATACTTAAGTGAACTAAATATAGAACTAAGGACAAACTTAAAAGAATAATATTTACAAAAAATCAAATGAGGAAGATAATTAATGACCTCTAACCTGATTACATGAGTACACTTCTATGAAGAACATAGTAGTTGTTTCCTATAAAACAAAAATAATCAATAATAGTAAATACCTACTCCCCTTGTTCCAACTTTAGTATCTTACCTTTTTTTGGGGGGGGGGGGGGGTTATGTCCCAAAAAGAATGTCACTTTCTGTATTTTGTAAGTTTTTCAATTCCAGCATTCAACCGGTGAAGTTTAAGACCATAGGATTTAAAGAACTAAACACATCTTTCATTATAGACCACATGATTCAAAAGTCTCACTTTATTTCTTAAACTCTGCATCCAATCAATTTAAGACACTAAAATTGGGACTTCGGAGTAAAATTAGTATATATGAGTAATGCTATAGCATACATCTTTGAATTTTAACATTCATTTTTACACATTCGTAATTATAAAAACTGATATCTTAATTGGTTAAAAAAAGCGGCTCAAGTTGTACATGTTGATAAGTTGCTTAGGGATCATCCCCATCCTATTGACCATCAAGTTAAAATAACCAATAGTCATTTAATGTTGCAAATCATGATTTTTTAGAATTGTTTCTAAGAATAATGATATGTAGAACATAGAGTTTAAAAAACAGGGGAAAAGATGTAAAAGTTAAGTTAAAGCAGAATGTTAAAGAAAAAATACGGTAAAGACTTAACCCAAGTCTCTAATTAACAATTGTCGTGCAACTTCTATACTGTAATTTTCTCCCCTCTGTGCTCAAATCTTAATTTGGTTCATATAATTTGTGAAAATATTCAAGGTCCAAAACTTAGTCAAAACAGAAGATTTGTTGTTGGCCTTGTGAAATCTGGAGAAACTGAACAAAACTTCTCTGGAAAAGGGACATCATCTTAAGATTGAAATATAGTACTGTTTTCCACCACATTCAATTTTTTTTTCATTTCCTTTATATGTTTTGACATGTAAATTTGTTATATAGATCAGTCTATCTAGGCATGCCATTGGGGGCAAAACATTAAAGCAATTACTATTTGGGATGGAATTATTGAGAAAACTGAGAGGAAGTTGGCACTTTGGAAGTCTCAATACCTGCCATTGGGATGTAGAGTCACTTTGATAATTTCTGTGCTAGATTCTCTACCAACTTATGTGATGTCTCTTTTCCCGATACCGGGTGAGGTGATTAAAATTCTAGATACTTTGAGAAGGAATTTCCTCTGGCAAGGAAATAAAATTGGGAAAAGTTTCAATTTGGTAAAATGGGCAGAAGTTCAACAAGGGAGGAATTATGGGAGTTTGGGAGTAAGGAAGCTCAAGTTACAGAACAAAAGTCTACTAAGCAAGTGGCTATGGAGGTGCAATCAAGAGGAGCATGCACTATGGAAAGAGGTGATACAACACAAATTCGACCAAGAAGAGCAATGGTGTTCAGGTGAAAAAACAACCACTTATGGAGTTGGAGTTTGAAGGACTATCAAAAGCTTTTGGCCGGCTCTACAAGTTAATACAAAAGTTAAAGTTGGGAGGGGGGATAAGGTTTTATTTTGGAAAGAAGACTGGACTGGTCTAGGATCTTTCAAAGTTTCTTTCCTGGACTTTATTCTATCAGTGTGCATCCAGATAGCAAAATTAGTGAGCTGTGGTATCAACAAGGGTGGAATTTGATATTTAGAAGATTGTTAAATGATCGGGAGATAGAAGGGATAATTGAACTACTGAATATGATAGAAGGCTTTCCAAGCACTAATTTGGAAACAGATAGACTATTATGGAGGCAACACCCAGATGGAAGATTTTCTGTCAATAAATTGTATAAGTGGGGTCTATCCATAACTGGGGGAAGGAGGAAAGGGCCATGGAGTGTTGTTTGGAAGAGTGTAGCTCCCACTAAAGTGAAGTGTTTTGTCTGGTTGGTAGCTAGGAGAGCATGTTTGACTCATGAAGCATTACAGAAAAGGGGCATCAACATAGCCTCTAAATGCTTGCTATGTAAAGAGGCACTGGAAACCAACAAACACTTATTTTTGCATTGCAAAGTAACAACACAAGTATGGGCTTTATTCTTCAATTTAGCTAGCCAAAACTGGTGCATGCCAGAACACACAACAGACTTATTGAATTGTTGGATCAGAAGGGGGGCAACAAGAGTCAAAGAGTCAAAAGAAGTGGTGGAGGACGATACCTACTTGTATCTGGTGGAATATTTGGAAGGAATGGAATCAACAAATTTATAAAGGAAAAGAATGCTCAATACAGAAGATTAAATGGAAAGTAATTACTTCCTTAGGTTTTTGGTGTAAAGAACAAAATATAGAAGAGGAAATCCAGTTAGTGGATTTCATAGGTTCTTTGTAAGTTTTCTTGTTTTTTCTCTTTCTTTTCCCTCCTTCTCTGTTACTATGTTTTGGAGGTGGCCAGCATAGCCCTTAATGCTGAGGAATACAAATTACCAGTTTAAAAAAAAAAAATTGTTGTCAAATCACTACTGTTAAGAGCATCATGCCACACTTGATTACCTATGCATAGACTAATTTTTGGGCAGAAGCAGTTGTAAACACATAAGTTGATAGTCAAGATTAGGGCTCCATCTTGCTTCTTTCTCCCTCGTACTTGGTAATCTGGTTTATTTTAATCTGCTAATCCTCTGGTTAAACATTTGCATATGTGAGTACAAACTTGGTTCTTTTTGCAAGAGGATTTATGTCACACCTTCTGTAGTTTGTGCTCTTATATAATGGTTCACCTTTTTGATTGCTTTTCCGACTTTTACTTATTTTCATGGTTTGTAAGATTTGCTTGTTTTCCCTTTGTTTATTGATTAAATTCCAATTTTGAGTAACTTTGTTCTTTGGGTCTTTACATCACCCGATTCTATAGGAACACTACAGCGCAAGTCATACCAGCACAACTTGCAGTAAGCCAGGGTTATACGCATTCCAAGCCTAAAAATGAAGAAACATCTAGTAAGCAAGTTACTTTTAGTGATCTCATCAGCAGCAATGACATGGATGATTCTGACATGGAGAGACATCAAAATGATAGAGAGCCTTCAGTCAATTGGGCTAATAAAAGCTCACCATACACATCACAGCTAGATGATCCAAGCTCATCGTACTCCCCATACCTGCCACCAGTTCTCGAGGAGCCTTCATCGTCCTATTCAGAAGGTGAATTTAGTGTCTTTGCTTCATTGCTGTTGTGGTGTAATTTAAACTGAAGCCCATTTAACTGAACCAAAATGGGAAGTTCTCGATTAAGAAGATCAAGTGATATGTGAAATTGAAGAAGTTTCACTGCGGGGTAGTGTACACATCTTACCAGGGATTAGGCAAACAGTTGGAGAAACATGTTTTTCTCCGATAGTTTTTTTTGTTTAATTAAGTCTAACTTTATGCTGGTTAGTGGTTGCCGTGCCTTAAACTTGAGCATTGTTCAGCCGCAGATGAAGAGGCACTACCTGCAATAGAGGGTCTCCAAATTTCTGGTGAAGCTTATCCAGGACAGTCACTCCAAGCTTGCGGCTACTCTATTAATGGAACAACCAGTTGCAATTTTGAGGTGTTCCTTGCTTTGACCTTTCTAGCTTTCTTCCTTAATTGTTTCCTTTACTGTTCCTTCTGATTCTCTGGTTCCATTTGTATTGTGATCACTTGATCTTTCATGCTGTGTTTTGTCAGTCTTTGTTTGGAACTTAGATTTTTTTTCTTTTTGATTCTTCTTGAACTTGCAGTGGGTTCGCCATTTGGAAGATGGATCTTTTAACTATATCGAGGGTATCCCCTATACAAGTCACATATCTTTTCTGCTTTATTTCTCCTTTGAGGTCACATGATACTGTTGTGACAGGGGCAAAGCAACCAACTTACCTTGTCACTGCTGACGATGTTGATACTTACCTTGCTATTGAGGTGCAGCCATTGGACAACCGAAAACGGAAGGTATGCTTCTATCCTCTGCTGTCTTTTTTATCAGTCTGCATGCTTCCGCTGGAAAATTAAAGCACTCCACTCCATCCTTTCTAATCAGACAAGAGAGAGAACTTGTAAGTATCTAGGGTCTTTGATCCAAGGAAATGGGGAGATCGACGATGATGTTATACATCATATTGATGAAATGGAGGTTTGCATCCAGAGTCTTATGTGATAAAAAGGTGCCACCAAAACTTAAAAGTAAGTTCTATAAAGTGGTGTGGTTAGATTGTCTTTGTTGTCTGGGGTGGAGGGTTGGCCAATCAGGAGCTCTCATGTTCAAAAGCAAGTGGCGGAATGTGGATGTTAAGATGGATCTTTGGTTAGGATCGATAGGATTATGAATGAGGATATTCAGGACAAAGTGGGAGTGGCCTTTGTGGCGGACAAGATGAGAAAAAGGAGGTTGAGATGGTTTGAGCATGTGAAGAGATTTGAAGATGCTCCAGGGCGGAGGTGTGAGAGGTTGGATATAGTAGGTTCGAGGAGAGGTAGAGGTAGGCCGAAGAAGTACTGGTAGAGGTGGTTAGACAAGGATATGGCACATCTTTAGCTTACCAAGGCCATGACCTTAAATAAGAGGTATGTAGGTAGCGGATACGCATAGAAGGTTAGTAGGTAGTCGAGCGTTGTCTTGCCCTTCGATGAGATAAGGCTTGGTTGTAGCCTAGAGCACTGTGTCTGTCGTCGT
This sequence comes from Solanum aculeatissimum, assembly GCA_038996855.1. Taxonomy (NCBI): domain Eukaryota; kingdom Viridiplantae; phylum Streptophyta; class Magnoliopsida; order Solanales; family Solanaceae; genus Solanum; species Solanum aculeatissimum. The sequence goes on along the minus strand of JBCEWC010001568.1, from coordinate 19,544 downwards.
ATTAACCTTATTCATGTAGTTCTTGAATTTTTGCATCCATTATCATCTGTTGTTATATGCTTTAGGTGATAACACTGTTGTTGATGTTACAGTTCTTTGCATGTGTGCTCTACATTGCTTTCATATTAGTTGTCATGTTTCTTCCCTGACGTTTTTTCTTTCGATTACTGCTACAAGTTTCTTCACTTGAGCCAAGGGTTTTTCGGAAACAATCTTGGTAAGGTCTTTGTACTTTACCCTTCCACGACCTAATTTTGTGGGGGATTTCACTGGATATGTTGCTGTTGTAGACAATTTTCTCCTTCACTAAACATTTTCAAACATTTTAATTTTTTTATTAAAATTGTGATTGTAAGTTCTTGGCAGTTTCTTAGTATGTAATTTTATAAGGAATCAATGTTTGAAAATCATGCTGAATATTTGAGATTAAAAAGATACGTTTTTGTTTGCCAGACTTTAATGTCTAAATTGCACTTTTATGGTAGATCTTTAGCTTTATTTGAATCTTTATGTTACATGAATTAGATATTTTAGGTTCAAGAGCCATATATTGTAGCCTATCAACTTGAAATCACTTGAAAGCCCAATGATTTGGAAGATGGAGATCATTTTCTCAGTGATGATGTTTATTTTTCCAGTGGTGATATGATTATGAAAATGGAAAAGGAATGAATTTTTTTGGTGATAAGGTAGCTATAAATATAAACAGAATCCGAACTAAATTAGATTTCTGAAAATAAAACAGATTGGATATTACCAAAATAGGAAGAGGAAAATAATCCAATCAATTTAAGTCATCGGCTTATGGTGATGACTAGTTAAGCCTAATTAATTGTTTAAGTTCCAATTTGAAATGATATGTGTCCAAATTAATCAGTTTTAAGTGTGTTTTTCCTGCCCACATGCTCCCAAGAGAGTGAACAGTGAACAAACTCTCTCTGCTCCACCATCAGTTACGTGCGTATTTATTCCATTTTTAAGAAGTCCAGTGCTGTTATAGGATCCCTACAAAGATCAAGTGTGTAATTGGGAATTTGACTCAAGTCAAGGGTGCTTTAATGCCTTTTTCCTTAAAAGTTCACATCATTTGTCAACAGAAATAGTTCATATATGACTGGTTTGTAGTTCTTTATGGGGAAGGTAAGGCCCATGAATTGGGAGAAGAAGAAGGCCATACATCTAAGTGGTGTAAGGTGAAATTTCAGCTATTCAAATCCAATCTCACTGTTTATAAACATTCTTTGGTGTTTATTCTAGTATAAAAAGGGAAGACTGCAAAAAGAATGTGGTTTATTTTATTTATAATAATAAAAGCTGAATGTGGTTTATTTTATTTATAATAATAAAAGCTGTTCTCTTCATTAGGTTTATCTCGAAGAGAAACACTGCAATGACTTTTTTGGTTTTTGATTTTCAGGGTGAACTCGTGAAGGTCTTTGCAAATGAGCATAGGAAGATTACTTGTGGTACTTTAAGTCTTTCTCATACAATTTTGAGACATTGACTATTATGATTGCAATTTATAGAAGCCAATATTCTCTCCATCAATATTAGGAGACTATGAGAAATCCCTAATAGTTGTTGCTATTATTCTCCATGTTGGAACAAACATGTTACTCCATGAAAGATGGATTTTTCTGTTTGAAAGCTCACTATGTTAAATAAATGCCAACCTTAAATTAGTGCTTAATCCGTTTTTTGCTTTTGGTAATATTTTTGAGAACAATAATCTGATCTAGAGAGAGAGGCGTTTCTGTTTGACAAGATGATGGAGAATTGTGAAAATATGAAAATTTGTTTACCCCCCACCCCAACAACATGGACTTTCCTTTTTAGTCTGCCTGAATGATATCTTTCTATCTTTAGGAACATTTAACTTCAAAGTTCCTATAATTCTATTCAGATATCTATGACTTCATTTAGACCACAAGTTTCAAAAGTGAGTATTTCGTTTTTTGATCAAGTAGATGTATGTTCATTCATAAACATGGCCACAACAGCCATATACAAGATATGTAACAAACAGTAGAGAATTTACAAAATGATATGATTCTCTACAAACAAATTCCACCTAGTCATTTATACATACAATAAGGAACTTTTGAGTGTGCCAAAAGGAAACAAGGGATCGGTGATTACTCCATTGAAAGAAACTTGACTTACACCTTCAAAAGCTCTCCTATTTTTCTGTCCAAACAATCCACATTAGTCCTAGTGGAATCATATTCCATGTCTTTCATCTTCCTCTTCCTTCTCACGCTCTTCCAACTGAATATCACCTCTCTCACAGTGTTTGACACTGCCCAAGAAGTGTCATACCATAACCTCGTAGTCAACCTGCAGTCTTTTTGCCTCAAACTCCATGTGCATCACATAAATTGAGACATGGAAAGTAGATAGTTACCAAGGGCTTAGTCTGTTTTAAGCTACTTTGTCTGGTTCTGAAGTGGTCAACATTCTATTTGCTTAATCTGGTTTTCTGTACTGATTGGAAAAGGGTGAAAAGAAGCCTATTTAGGATTTGCTTGATCATGTTCTTCCCATGTGATTCTACAATCCAAAGGGTTAAACGGGGAGATTTTAATAGATCTGTTATTGTCTGATCTGTATTTTGGTTCTTTCACTTTATTATTTTATCTGGGAATAGTTTTGGTTACCAAGTACTGAGCTCCGCACAGTGTGAAAATGCACCTAACCTTCTGTCAGCCACTCACTTTTTTCTATTTTAATAGTCACTTAGTTCTGGGAATAGTTTTCAGGAGTTTTCTGTACTACTTTCATCTGAAGGATGCCCGTGAATTGTCATGAGCTCAGAAGTGAAATGGGTTTCCTGTCTAGCATTTGCATGAAGATATCTTTGCAAGCTAAAATCTCAGAGATCGTTGTTCTTGCTTTTGTTTTGTTGCTCCATGTACTTCCAACTCATCTTATGTGAATTCTTTCTATGTTTGCAGATCCTGTAATGCATAGTTGCATCGAGAAAACCCTTTATAGTGGTCATGCTTCATATAAAGTTTCGTTGTCGGTAAGGAAATTTATGAGTTTCTAGGTGTGGAGAATATCATAATGACCTTATACAATTTCTTATGTTCATGTAATGAAATATTCTGTTTAAACTATCGCTTTCTTTTGCTCTTATCTTGTTTGGTTGTACAGACACGATATCTTGATATATGGGAGCCTGCTACCCTGGCCATCAAGAGGGATGGTTATAGCATTAAGGCTAATGGGCCTGGTGGTGTTCTCGTCAATGAGAAGTTTTCTCAATCTACAATTGTATGTCTTCTTCCTTTTGCCTTTTGTATTCACGAACAGTTCGCAACGTATTTATATACCTTACATAATGTAGACAAGACTACCAAATGGTTGGTGTTTACGCGTATACTATCGTACAACCCTTCAACCTCATGTGTATGAGTCCTCTGTGAGAGGCATTGAAGATGCACATGAGTCCTTTGAATGTCGAGGATCAGTGAAGTAACCATTATAATCATGCCTGCTTTTGTTCACTAGTCTAATTTTCAAGCAGAATGTATCCATTCACCAGTGTTGTGAAATGCGATCGCATTGTTGCCAATGGCGAGGGGCGAGGCTAGGCGACCCTTCATCGCCTTTTAGCTTCATGGCAAGGCGACGCCATAGTGACATTGGTGACAAAGGCAAGAGGCAAGAAAGGCGTCACCTTTTGTATTTTCTTAAAAAAGGGGGACCTATTTAGAGTTTTAAAAGTTAAAAGATAATTTTAGGGTTTTCTTTCAAAATGTGCAATTGCACTCATACACTTAAGACTTCAACTCCAACCAAATGACCTGACTAGACTTCTCCGGCAACCGACCAAATTTTTCTAGAGACTCGAAAGTCCTACCAATACGTATTTCTTTTTTCCTTCTTTTTTTTTCTTGAGATTTCTTCTTTCTGTCTCTTTTTTACTTCTTCAAACTACAAAGTTACTTCTACCTCTGTTATTTTTCTCACTGTTTTGACTTTTGTTTTATTTTTTTCTCATTCAAGTTCTAGACTTGTAGTATCTTCTATCTATTTTTAGTTTTTGAATTGAAATATTTGCTAATATGTTATTGAGATTGAGATTTTGATTATTTATATATGCAGTTAAATATTTTAATTTTTTGGTATTAATTGACGTCATAATTCAAAAAGGCGAGCGCATTGCCACTTGCCTCATCTTGTGGCAAGGCAGACCCTTGTCGCCTTTCGCTGTCCAGAACACTGCCGTTCACGATATGAAGCTTGTCGCTCTCACTAGATGGAATTTTCCGTCCCTTTAGACCCAGGAGTCATGACTTAACTTTTTCCCCGCAACTTACAGTGGATAATAAATTTGAGGAACACCCCATGTCACCAGAGTCTCTATCCTAGTCCTGGAGAAGTTCTCTTATATTAAAATTTACAAAGGTATACAATAGGCTTGATTAGGGGCGTTAATGGTTCGGTTATTGGTTAAAACCATAATCAAACCAATTTAGTCGATTTTTAAATTTCTAAAATCAAACCAAACCAAACCAAACCCCACAAAATAACCGTTGGTTTGGTTCGGGTTTTTTGGGTTTCTCCGTTCGAAAGTAATAAGTTTATTGAGGACTTATACATCTCGATAGACATAGACATCTAGTACATGAGAACAATCCACGGAAAGCTACTGTGGATTCAATTAAGCAATAGTACTAAAGTTATTATTATACGAACAAAGTAATTTAGTTAAGCAATACTTAAAGTTATTATTCACAAACAAAGTGATTTAGTCAAGCAATAATAAAGTCATTATACACCAAATATCAAATCTTTATAAGGAGAAAACCCCCAAGCTCGCAATCAAATAACTAGTTGGGGGAGAGGGTACAAGAATATATACCAAAACACTGACAAGATAATTTCCAAATATAAATGGTAAAGTTAAAAATTTAAGTTAATTAAAATCTAACAAAATATTTATATATTGTTTATGAAAAATATATAGATAATTATAAAATTTATATATACAATTTTTTGGTTTGGTTATTTTTGCGGTTTTTTTAGTAAAACCAAAATTAAACCAAACCAAATACTGATGCAGTGGAGTAGAAGTAACAAGGGAGATTGGAAACAGAAAAAAGAAGTGATCCTACATCGATTGAAATCTTGGAAGCAATACAGGAGAACATGAGCCTCACTGATGATGAGTTAATCCAGAAAACTCACTTAGCTATGGAATTGGAAGAAATAGCAAAAAAGGAGGAAATTGCCTGGAGACAGAGGTCAAGAGTTCAATGGTTGAAGGATGGGGACTAAAACACCAAGTTCTTCCACAAAATGGCAAATGCTCATAAAAGGTACAACTCCATAGATGCATTGGAAGTAGAAGGACAATCCATCACTAAAATGCCTGCAATTAAAAATGCAATTCAAAGTTTCTACCAGGACCTATACAAGGAAATAGAAGGATGGAGACTTGATTTCAATTTACCAGGAATAAGAGTGATCTCTACAGAAGATCAGGAGTGGTTACAGAGGAGCTTTGAGGAGGATGAAGTGTGGGAGAGCATCAAGTCTTGTGCAATTGACAAGGCTGCAGTCCTAGATGGCTTCACAATGAACTATTTTCTGGCATTTTGGAATCTGGTCAAGGAGGACATCATGGGAACATTGCAATATTTTCATGAACACCTGTGTTTGAAAGGAGTCTCAATGCCACCTTTGTGGCCCTTATTCCAAAGAAGGCAGGAGCAATAGAGTTAAGAGACTTTTGGCCTATTAGGCCTGATCTCTAGCGTGTATAAGATAATTGCCAAAGTTCTAACAGAAAGAATAAAGAGAGTAATGGATATCCTGGTAAACCAACACCAAATGGCTTTTATAAAAGGGAGACAAATTATGGATGCAACTTTAATCAAGATCTAGAGGGGAAGTGGATGGCCTGATGTGCAAATTGGACATTGAGAAGACCTATGAGGATGTTAATTGGGGCTATCTTCTAAACACTCTCAAACAGATGGGTTTTGGGACCAAATGATTCAAATGGATCGACTTTTGTATCAAAACTGTTAGGTTCTCCATTTTGATAAATGGAGAATCTACTGGTCTTTTTCACTCTGAAGGGGACTCAGACAAGGGGACCATCTATCCCCTTTCCTATTCATTTTAGCCATGGAAGGCCTTAGTAGTATGATAAGGATAGCCCCAAAGAAAAACTGGCTGAGGGGTTTCAACATAGGAGGAAGTGGGAGAGGGGATCTAGAGATTTGCCATTTGCTATATGCAGATGATACTATTTTATTTTGTGAACCTAAAGTGGAACAAGTCTACTATATTCGAGTATTTATAGTAGTGTTTGAAGCTGTATCTGGTTTAAGAATGAATTGGAGGAAGAGCAATATTTATCCTGTGAAAGAAGTGCCTAACATTCAGACCTTTGCCAACATTCTTGGGTGTAGTGTGGGCTCTATGCCAACAGTGGACCTAGGGATGCCTTTAGGCAGGAAACACAAGTATGTGGAAATTTGGGACAACATTCTGGAGAAACCTGAGAAGAGGTTGACTCTATGGAAAGCACAATATCTTTCATTAGGAGGAAGGGTCACACTAATCAATTTAGTGTTGGACTCTCTCCCTACTTATGTGATGTCCCTATTTCGTATACCTGCGTGTGTAATCAAGAGACGAAACAAACTGAGGAGAGACTTCCTAGGGAAAGACAACAAGGAAGAGGTGGGCTACAATCTGGTCAAATAGGAGGTGGTGCAACAAAGTAAAGATCAAGGGGGTAGGTATCCAAATTTTGAGAATCCAGAATAACAGCTGATGAAATGGCTATGGAGATTTAGTGCAGAAGAATCTACTCTATGGAAGGAAGTCATATTCCACAAGTTTGGCCAATCTAGTCCATGGTGCTCTAATGAGGTGAACTCCACTTATGGGATGGGGGTCTGGAGGACAGTCAGATCACTATGGCCAAAACTACAACGCAGTTTCCGTATCAGGGTTGGGAATGGTACCAAGACCCTTTTCTGGAAGGATATTTGGATCGGGCAAGTCTCTTTGCAGGGAGCTTTCCCTGATCTTATGATGCTTAGTAGTAATCCTGAAGCAACTATCTTTGAGAGTTGATGAAATCAAGGGTGGCATCTAAATTTTACATGACTGGGAGATAGATAGGGTGGCAACTCTTCTGCGTGAAGTGGAGAATTTTCTGGGCATTACTTCCCAGTCTGATACACTGAGATGGAGACATTCAGGGGATGGCGTTTTCTCTGTGAATAAAATGTACAAGAAAGATAACAGTGTGATTCAAGGAGAATCCTCAAACTTCTGGAAGAACATCTGGAAAAGCATGGCTCTCACCAAGATTAAATGTTTCACCTGGTTAGTGGTGAAGAGAGCATGTCTTACGCATGAGGTTTACAAAAGGAGGGGAGAATAGTGACAAGGTGTTTTTTGTGCAATGAAACTGTGGAGACGAACAACCATCTTTTTTTGTATTGCAAGTTCACTACACAACTGTGGAACTTGTTCCTCAGTCTTACAAAGACTGAATGAACAATGCCTGAACATACTACAGATTTGATTAACTGTTGGATGAGAAGAGGGGCTAGCAAGAGTCAGAAAAAATGGTGGAGGCTAATTCCCTCACGCATATGGTGGACAGTATGAAAGGAAAGGAATAGAAGATGTTTTGAGGACAAGATAGGTCCATTAATGATATGAAATGGAACTGTTTATTGCCTTTTTTCTTTTGGTGTTAAGGAAACTGTATAGAGGAACCCTCAGGGGTTGGCCTGGTGGTAATAGACTTGAGCCTTGGGGTTTGCTCCTTTTCAAGGTCTCAAGTTCGAAACCCACTGGGTGCAAACAATTTCTGAGGGCCATCGGACTGGGTAAAACCTGAATTAACCGTGGTGCACTTGCGGAAAACTCCTTGCCGAGGGCCTGTGCACCCCCGGGATTAGTCGGGGCTCTAAGAGACTCAGACACCCGGTGCAAATAAAAAAAAACTGTATAGAGGAAGTAGATGAGCTGATAGATTTCTTAGGTTCTCTTAAAGCTTGAAAGTGTAACCTACTGCCTAGTAACTTTTTGGATGTGGCCAGCCTTCCTTTATGCTGGAGAATATAGCAGTACTATTCTCAAAAAAAAAAAAACAAGTATCAGTTTTCAAAATTTAAAAACCCAACCAAACCAAACATTGATTTTTTTAATCGGTTTGGTTAGGATTGCAGTTTGGTTTAGTGTTTTAACCATAACCATGAGCAACATTTGGCTTGATCAAACATTTTCTTGGTTGTGCATAGATTAGTTCTCGTATTTGGATGTTTATAGCTGTAAAGGTGGCCCACTATTAACCAAATGAATTAGGTTATACAGAGTTCGAGCGCATCTTTAGTTGCATTGAACAACTTCCATCTGTTGGGGTCTGCAGAATTTAGAGACTATCTCGTCCAAGTTAGTAAGGATGAAAGTACATCATCTCCAGAGACCATATTGGAAGAACATTTGTACTTCGCGCATCAATTGGGAAAGCAAGATCAATATAGTAATTCCCTAAAAAATAAAATAAAGTTCAATGTGGTTGACATGTTTGTTGAACTCTGTAATTGACACTTCTGTTTCCAGTTACCTTTGTCCTTGTTTCTATGTGGAAGGCAGGGCTAGATACTGTACTGCGCATTTCACCAGAAATCTCTGAATTTATGAATAACTTTTGGAATATATCTGGCTTACCGTTGTGTTAAGATCTAATTATCAGTCCAGGGTGGTGATTAACGATTAGAAATAATTGTGTATATTTATTTGTGCGTGTTCTGTGTGTGCAAAGTTGGCTGGAATGTGTTGAAGCTTAGCATTTTAAGCATGTTGAAGGTCTTTTGACATTGAATGAATTTTACAGAAACCAAAAGAAAATAAAACACTTGACAAACAATGTTGTTCCTAACCTCCTCAAGTAAGTGACTATGCATTTCTGGGGAAAAGGTCAATGTTACTTCTCTATTTTCAAAAATAGTTTACATTTAACCTTTGTTACACTATTCAAACAAATACGCTGCCACTGTTAGCATTCTGTTAAAATATACCCCTAGCCCTAACACACTTAGGGGAACGGGCAAAATATAGTTCGAGCCAACTGATATCATCAATTACCGAATGTACTGAAGAAGTAGAGTTAGGAACAGTGTTTTAAAAGGTGAGGGCCTGGGGCAAGGCATTTTATACAGTATGAGGTGAGGCATAAGTCCCAAGATAGGGGGCGTAAATCCCATGGATCTATGAGGCGTATATCTCATATATCTTAAATTTCATGATTTCATTACTCAGAAAATAAGCAAAAGTAAAATTTTCAATGATTCTACAAATAAATTTAAATAAATCATCAATAATATAAAATAATATTGTATTGTTATTTGAAAAAAGGATAGCCAAGATAACTTTTAAAATAAAATCATCATCCATCTCCGCATTTACTAATCTTTTCCTCCCTCAACTAATATTTTATATTTACACTAATTATTGTTTATATATTTCAAACTAAGAAAGGATAAAAAGAATAAGAGTAATGAGAAAAAAATGAATAAAGTTGTTTAAGGTACATAATGCTATTAAATCTCTATCATATCAGCTTGAGGCATTATTATCTAAAAATGATTTGCGAGATTGCTTTATTTCTTATATATGTTAGAAAATATTGTATAGCTTGAAAAATATGATAGCATAAAGTATAAATATCAATCACTCAATAATAAAAAATATGATTTATAGGAAAATTACTCTAAAAACAATAAAAATAAAAATTAACACCCATAGTGCGTTTTTACGCTCGGTGCTTATGCCCCAAATTCTAGGACTTACACCCTATGGATCTACGCCTTCAATTTATGCCCCGAAGGTGTTTTTAGTATGCTTCGCCCTAAGACTCATGCCGAAAACATTTTTGAAAACACTAGTCAGGAATAATTATAATAATACAACCTAACGGTCTTGACACAAATCGTACAACAATAATCAAATAACTTGATGGGGCCCCAATAAGTTTTGGCAGGTATAAACAATAATCGATACAACCTATTTTGGCCCCCACAAGCTCTCTAGGTTTCAATAAATCTAGATATCCCTATTGGCAACAATTTGGCCCTGTAGGCAATCAATATAGCCCCATAAGAATGAGGAGGCCTGGGAATTAGAAACCCGAATTTGCAAAATGAGAGCTTGTTGATGAAGTGGCTATGGAGGTATAATGGTGACGAAGAAGCCCTATGGAACGAGGTCATAGTTGCAAAGTATGGTGAGCTTAGCTCCTGGTGTACAGAATCTGTGTCAGAATCATATGGAATGGAAGTGTGCAGAACAATCAGGAATCCTTGGCCACTGATGGAAGCTAATATACATCAAGGTAGGGAATGGAAACATGACAAAATTTGGGAAAGATAGCTGGATTTAGCAAAACCTCTCTCAGAGATATTTTCCCTGATTTATGTAAACCCTGAAGCTAGAGTTCGTGAGTGCTGGTCAGATCAGTGATGGGACATTTCATTTAGAAGATCGCTAAATGATTGGGAGATAGAAAGGGTAACAACTTTATTAGGAAAGCTAGATGGAGTTAACATTGTCTCAACAGTTGCAGACAGGGTATTGTGGAAACATAGTAAGGATGGGGTCTTTACAGTAAATAGTGCATGCAAGAGATGTCTGCAGGGGGTGACTGGAGGTACACATTACCACTGGAACTATTTCTGGGAAAGCGTCATCCTTACAAAAGTAAAATGCTTCACTTGGTTGGTGATTAAGAGAACATGCTTCCTCAGGAAGTGATACAAAAGAAGGGAAGACAACTAGTTCCAAGATGTTTCCTTTGTACCTTGACAGGGGAAACAAATAACCATCTTTTTTTACATTGCAAATTCACTTCTCAGTTATGGAAGTTCTTTTTGAACATCACTAACACTAGCTAGATTATGTCGGAGTACACTTTAGATCTTTTGAGTTACTGGATTAGGAGGGGAGGAAGTAAAGCCAAAGGAGGCAGTGGAGATTAGTACCATCTGGCGCATGGTGGTTAGTGTGAGGGGAAAGAAAGGGAGATGCTTTTGTAGATAGGTCCTATTCTATTCATAAAGTAAAATGGAATTGTATTGTATCTTCACTTTTTTAGTGTAAACAACTATGTGTAGAAGATATAGATCAGATTGTAGATTTAATAGGATCTTTATAACCTCCTCTGTCTTGAAGGTGGTTAACACATCCTTAATGCTGTGAGGAATATAACTTTATCGGTTTTAAAAAAATAGCATTGTAGGCATCAACCTAGCCTTTTTTAGCATCACATAGCCTTTTTAGGCTATGTTGCTCGGACTCATAAAAAATGTCAATGGTTGTGTGTCGGATTCTCCAAAAGTAGTGTGTGTTTGGAGAATCCGACACGGGTGCGGCATTGAAAGTGAAGAGTCCACATAACTTAGCTTTTAGGCATCAACATAGATCTTTTAGGCATTAATAGCCCTTTAACACATTAACATAGCCCCGTAGGCATCACATACCCTCTTAAGAATCACATAGCCCTTTTGGGCATCAATGTAGCCCGTGAGTGAATAAAGCTTTATTAGGATTTGTGTTGAGCCTTTTTTTGGGCCTTGGTGATGGATGAGCTAACATGGTCTATCTAGTAGGTTCTGTGGTATATGTTATTTGCATATGACATAATACTGATTGATGAGACATGACATAGAGTTAACGATATGTTGGAAGTTTGGAGACAAACTTTGGAGTTCAAAGGGTTCAAATTGAGCAGGATCAAAACGGAATACTTGGAGTGCAAATTCAGTGTTGCGTGGATGATGTGAGCATGGAAGTGAGGCTTGCCACTCAACCTATTTCCAAGAGAGCTTTAAATATCTTTGATCCATCATTTCAAGTAGTGGGGACATCGACGATGATGTCACACATCATATTGGGGCAACATGGATGGAAATAGAGGCTTGTCTCTGGCGTATTATGTGATTAAAAAAGTATCAGCAAACTTAAAGCTAAGTACTACAGAATGAGACTGTCTTTGTTATATGGGATGGAGTGTTGGTCGGTCAAAAATTCACATGTTCAAAACATGCATATTACGGAGATGAGGATGTTGAGATGGATGTATGGACATATTAGGAGTGACAAGATTAGGAATGAAGTTATTCGGGAGAAGGTGAGAGTGACCTCTATGGCTGATAAGATGAGAGAAGCGAGATTGAGATGGTTTGGGCTTGTGTAGAGGAGGTGTGTTGTTGCTGCAGTTAGGAGGTGCGAGAAGTTGAATTTTGGGGTCACACAGAGGGGTAGGGGTAGAATAAAAGTATTGGGAAGAGGTGATTTAGACAGGATATAGTGCAACTTCATATCACCAAGGACATGACTTTAGATAAAAAAGAGTGAAGGTTGCATATCAAGGGGAGAAGGTTAGTAGGGGTAGAATGTTCTCTTACCTTGTTTTTCAGGTTTGTCATAGGATTAGTTGTGCTATTATGGTTGTGTTATTACTGCTCTTTGACTAGTCTGCTATTGCTATTTTTTTTTTCTTGTAGAATTGACATTGCTCTTCATTGAGCCATTATTTTATATCCATTATTTTCTTCTTTTACTCGGGGCAGATACATTTGAACCGAGAGTCTTTCGGAAATAGCCTCTCCATCTCCATGAGATAGTGATAAAGTCTGTGTACTCTCTACCCTCCTAAACTCTATTTTGTTGGAATTTCACCGGGTATATCGTTTTTATAGTGTGAATATAGGCTTTGTACATACTTCAATATCCCCTAAGGAGACCTAATATCCAAATTATAAGAAAGCCTATAGATGCTACAATTGTAAAATTTGCACCCCACAAATTTCTATTTGTTCGAGGAGCCCCTAAAAGCACAAGTAAAATTTCTGCAGCTAACCACAATAGCTTTGTAGGCAACAACAACAAACAAGTTGCCCGAAGGTGATCAATTTGGCTATACGTGGCCTATACGAATGATTTCTATATTATATCAGAACATAGGGTCATTGCGAATAGAATACAAGTCCCAACAAGTGATGAATATATCAACTTAAGCAACCAACAATGAGCAACTATGACTAAGAGTAAATCAATGACAATAATCTAGCCATATCATTTCTACTTTTTAAGGAAACATGCCAAAAGAAGGGAATAACCTTAATGTACCTTTTCCTGAGGAACTTGCATGACTTATGCATATTTGCTCGTATCACCACGCCACTAAAATCAAGGTGAAAACTCAATAAATAACAAGGACGAGAAGTGCTACGACAATCCGACAAAATATATGAATTTCTATCTTAGAATAATGTTCACGGCGGACCAAAGCCAGAACAAACAAAAAGAGTCGTACCTTGCTTTTTAAGCTCATAAAACTGCTCAAAATCCCCCGATGCAATCGAAATCCTTGCTTCCACAACATCCACGAAATCAACTGGGCAAACTATACCATAATGATGGGCTCACGACGTAGAGAAACTTTCGTCAAGAATTTAGGCTAAGAACACCAATTCCTAAGGATGATTTTAGGTCTTGAACTTCAAGTATTCTGGTCTTTCAATGAGAAATGAAATTAAAAAACAAAGATCATATTTTATAAACCTTTACCGACCTAGGGCCCACCTCATGTGCCTTCTTGCAGAGTCTTGCAAAAATGTGAATATCTCTGTATTATGAAGTCGTTTTGGCAAATGGTTTATTGTGTTGGTAATTACACTCAATAGACCTTCAATTTGATAGCAGTGGATCCTCCAATTCTTTAAAATTGGGAGAAAAGCATCCAGATTCTGACCCGAATTTCAGAGAATTTATGAAAGTAATTTGCTATAAATTTTGTTTCACAACTTGCTTGACTTCAAAACTTAACATTCGACCATTGTGCGGTTTGAATACCTCATAACACATCCTTCTTAGAATATTAAGCACTCTTAATCTTATCCGTGTTGATTAAACATTCTGAACGGGCAGGGTGTTATTTTTGTCTTGTCGATTTAGTTTCTTGAAGGCATGCAATATAAACTCTCCTCCTTTTTAGAGTATTCACTAATGCCATAAGACTTCCTAGTCAAAGTGCTTATGTTCCTTCCAAAGATAATATGTAAGAGAGCAAATTTATCCATGTACTTTGAGAAAATGGCCACAGTTTTCCCCTATTTTTGGTCCTTACCCTTGGCTCCATTAGAGAAAGGTGTATATTTGAGCAACAGGCAAGCGGTGAGGGCAATTTTGTTCGAATAGTCTAATGAAGGTTAGATGTGAACTATTTCTTAAATTAGAGGGGTAAATTTCAGTGTTGTCAAAGGCGCACTTAAGCCCTAAAGTGGGGCTTAAAATATGTTGAGTGCTTTGCCTCGCTTAATGTGCACTTTAGCGTTATCATCAAGGTTCTAAATCATGCTTTCTCTTGGCAATGAGCCTCTTCTGAAGAGGCGACAATAAACAATTGATATTTCACTTTATCATAGTGTTTTTCTATTTCTTTGTTCTTATATGTATCATGCTTATAAGTATTAGTCTTGGAGTAAACATAATGTTCTCCCTTTGTGCCTTTTTTTATTAAAGCCCACATTTTACCTAGTTTAAAGTGCCAACTGACCTTAGTGTTTTTTTTTTTTGTCCTTTTTTCATTTAATAACACCAGTAAATTTGACCCTTTTCCTTAAATTTTTTCTTCTGATAAGTCTTAGTGACAGTATTGTATAGGGACCAAAAGCTTAATGATTTTTTTCCTACAGAAAAAAAGAGAGAAACTTGGAGGTGCCAAACTATAGTTTTGGGGTCCTTCATAAAGTAGAGAATGATAAACTGCTTTCCCATGGAGGTGCCCAACTGGCAACTCCAACTCTAAATAAACTTGAGAAGCATTGGTAAAGGATGATAGTTCTTGTTTCCAATGGAAAGACACTTCTTTTAATTTTATTTTTTATAATGTGAAGACTCTGAAAAAAGACGCAGAAACTTTTTCCTAATTAACGGGTACTTTGTTGTGTACTGTTTCTCCTATGACTTCTAGTATAAAAACATTAGTTTTAAGCTCATCTTGATATAACTTTTATTGTTTCCTAAGCTCACTACTTTATGCTTCTTCTAGGTTTCTATTCCATATGGAAGTCCTACAGAATTTTCGATCTTTGATAGTCGGGGAGTTGAGCATCTTTTGAAGGCTGAGAATGATCAAGGAGACATTAGCTGGTAAACACTCGTCCCCCTAAGAGAAAAAGAAAAAAGAAAGGATGGAATAATTAAGAAAAGTTGATATTTTCGCTTTTCATAGTTATGAGCAAACTTAACTGTTTTCAGTTTCTGGAAGCCTTTTCAATTCAAAAAAAAGAAAAAAGCACATGGTTCTACCATCTGCTTCTGGAATTCTTTCAATTCAAATGGAGCACAAATAGCACATTCTTTGCTTCCTTCCTTATCTGTTATCATTTCTTATATTTTACTATGGTTAGGAGGCATTCATGTCACGCCATTATTTCATCTTTGACATTTTACCATTTCTATGTTTCACTCTCTTCTGACCATCTGACAATGTGGTTCAAGTGATCATACTATTCAATTTCTCTGTTTAAGTGACATGTGACTCTGTTTTGCAGTTCAAGGGATACAATTGTCCTCACCATGAGATTATTTATTATAAGGGTATGACTTCTACAATCTGAAAGTTAATGCTGTGATATGAATGATACATAGTTTTCTCTATTCTATGAGGTTCACATGAAGTTTACAGGTTCCCTGAATGTTGCAACATTGTTCATTTGTGGTCTAGATGTGTACTTTGTCATGGTTCAGATCATGTTACTTTTATTTCCTTGCTATAGCAAGAAACTCATCTAGCGTCTGAATACATGCACTCCCACATGTGAATACTTGTATGTCCTGTAACTCCGGATTTTTCTGCACGAAGAGCTCTTTCAACTAGATCTGTTCTGTACTCTTTTTTCTTCTATTTCCATTTTCATGATGGTTCCGATTGTGTAATTTTATCTATTGGTTGTAGCATGAAAACTGGCTGGCATCTGATATATGCATTTCCACACATGAATTAGTATGTTTTGTTTGGTGAACTTTCTATTTCTCTAGAGTACCAGCTTGGTGCTGAATCTTGTCAAAAAGAACTCTTATTTTCTGCACAAAAGGCTCTCTCAAATATTGGGGCTTTCTTGATCAGTCATCCAGTATCTGGTGCTATATCATTCCTGTGTTAGGGTCTTTTATGATTTAGTGGTACTTTTTGTGGAGCGACACATATTATCTCGAAAATTGGAACCTGTTGCTGCTTCTTCATTGCCTTGCAGCTATCTTGTACATCATTACAATCTGTATACATATGTTGCTGGACAGTTGAGATACGCCAGTCCTTAAGGGTGACCATATGCTTATTATGAATGTCATTTAAAATATACGGATATGGAGTAATGGTTTTGGGAATTTGTGATGAAATTTCTAGAGCTTTGTCTTTTTCTTGTGGCCGAGTCAGAAAAGCTCGTAAATTTCTTTGTTAATTTTCAAGGTGTTCAATTGGTGTTAAGAATTTGATGTAAATGGGGTCCGATGGCTGTTTTGAAACGCCAATTCTCCTTTGTTGCAGGCTGGTGAGAAGAAAAAAGGGAGGAGGAGAGGTTTGTTTTTCAACAAGTGAAAAGACTAGTCAACCTTCCAAAACGTATTTATTAGTACACTTGTATTCTTGTGAGTAGTTAGCTTTTAGATCTGTATTTCTTTTGTTTTTTTGGTCACCAGTTTTGTTATATATTGCAAGTTCGTTCAGGCTATCATTGGTCTCAATATCTTTTTCTTTTAATTTACTAATTTCCTTTTACAAGAAAAGAAAGGGAGGGGAGTCTTTTCAGAACTAAAATCAAAAGAGAAGAAAATTGCATTATTAAAAAGAGAACTCGAGGAAGAAAAATGAAGGAAATCATTTAAGTAGTGTCATGTTAATCTCAAACATAAGAATGTGATAAAAGAAGGGAATGGGGTTAAAAAATGTCTCCTCTTTTGCTTATTATCTAAGTTTGTTCTAAGTTATACAAGATGGTCAAATATGCATCCGTAGTACCAAAAGTCCTAGCTCTATTAGATTTTTGATGGTATGTAGTTTGAAATTCTGCAATTTTTTAGATTTACGGGCGGTATTTATGAATCATAGATGAAATAACGGATCATAGTAGATTAATTTTTGACTTATTGAAAATTGCTTTTTGGATTTCTTACGGTTGATGTTTAAGGTTCCTCGAAAGAAGCAAGGATCTTAGACAATATCTGCAGAAAAGTTTAGAGAGGTGAAATACTAAATTTTACGAATTGATAGTATAGTCTGTAAACACTTCTATGGACTGTAGACCCACTCATAGTCCAAAGTACTAAGACTTTCATGACCATACAGGATAAATCGTAAAAGGGCTTACGAACTGTAAATGCTACTGTTAAATTCAAATTTCAATAATTTTAGATATCTAACTTGATTTTCACAAAAAAATTCTACGGTTCGTAGATGGCCTTCATAGACAGTTCTGTCCAATTTTAGAAGGGATTACTTCAGTCTCTTTTCACTACTTTAAGTCGAAATTTCTATGATTTTACATCTAAAGTAAGGTATTTTTTAGTTTAGTTCAACTATTCAGACTCATTCCCAAGGCTTAAGAGCAAGAATCAAGAGGAGAAAACTAAGGTTTCAAGTGTCTTCTGTAAGTTTTTTTTTTAGGATCTTGTTGTTCCAGGTATGTAAGGCAATTCATAGTGCTGGACTAAGTTTGTCTACATGTCCTACATCTAAATTTGGATAGTAAAATTTAAGCCTAGAATTTTTACCCCCTTTTTATGAGATGTTTGAATTGTTCTTGATCCTCGTTCATTTTATTTTGGTTCTTATTGTTTGTATTGTGGGGTATCATTCATGCTTATTTTATCACATTGAATATCGTTCATGTTTATTCTATCACATGAACCTTATTTAGTAAGAATTTCTCAAAGACTTTTGCACATCTATTATTATGCATTGTTTTTAAAATTAAAGTGAGTTTAAGTATTTCAAGCTATTATTTAAGAAGAGTTATAATAAAATATTAAGCATTCCAAATGCATTGTTTTCATGTAAGAGAATAACTAGTTTTATAGAAAAATATTCAATTTGAGAAAGCAGTTTCAGTCAATAAAGCGAAGTTCAGTGTGTATATATATATATATATAAATACTTTTGTGTATTAACAGAACACTAATGTTATATGAGAATTATTGCATGTTTTGGGAGTAGTATTAAAACATCAATTTTGATACGAGTTTAGATAACTCTAATTTCATAATTTGTGCCGCCAATATAGATAAGATTGTGTCGTTAGTTCGAGCTACTCCTCACCCAACTCCTGATAATGATTTTTTAAAAATGGATTCATAAGTACAGTTTTGTTGTCCTTTACTCTACTAAGTTACTAGATATTTTTGACAACGTGGGGTAAACATTATATCACCATGAGGCTCGTAATGGTTGTTGTCAATTAGAGAAACTCTCAAGAAAGAAAAAATATTATTTTAGAACTTATTCATTGCATTATCTCTGCTACGAAGCTTTATATGTTTTCATTATGCTTGTATGTGTTACTTTTACTCAGTTATTTTCAATCCTCTTTCAATTCAGTTGTTATTTCATTTAGCTTTGTTACATACCATACATTTCATGTACTAATGTTATTTAAAGGTATATCGTTTCACGATGCAAATACAAGTGTTCAAGATCATCAACAAGCATTCCAATAAGATCATATCTTCATCGGCCTTTGGTGAGACCTCCTTGCTTTTGGAGGGCTCCTTTTTATTATGACCTTTTTTCATTATTAACAGACACTAGTATACGTACCCGTGCGTTGCGCGAATATTTTAAAATATAATAATTTTTAATTAAACTCAACTTATACTAATTATTTTTGAGTTACAGAAGTGTATGTGTAATCATATATATATATATATATATATATATATATTGCTACAAAAATTTATTCTAATCTATGTGCAATGAGGATATGTTCTTCAAAAACACCAAACATTATTCTAACAACTTGTCCTTCTCATAATATAGTGAAGATTAATAGCATATATGGTGTGTATTGGATTAATATTTGTGCTAATTAATTATTAATTAAATCTTAAAAACAGATCAATAAAAAATGTAGTATTAAAAATATTAACTCTACCTTAGCTAAAATCTAATATAATTTACAAAGCATTTTGCAACCTCTTTAGCACACACTTCTTTCTCGTTCAATCCTACAAAATAAGATGATATTCATCCAATCAAATATAATTTCATAAAATATATTCATAAAATAAAATTCAATGATAAAAAAAATACTATAATCAAACTAACATATACCACATAAAAATATATTATTTTTAGTGCAAAGAAAATTTTGAGAGATGAAAAAAATGTATCTTCTATATCTTTGATTTATTATCATTTTCTTCTTATATTTCATGAATTTTTGAATTAATTTAGCCTTTTTAAATATGTTGTAGGTTTTGTTCTTTAGTAATATGTATAACTT
>JBCEWC010001567.1:0-40070 GCA_038996855.1 Solanum aculeatissimum | reverse complement strand
ACTATGAGGGGAGCCGGTAGTATGTCATGGCCCCCGTTCTATCTATATATGTAGAGGTGTACGTTGGACAAGTATTTCGTAAATGAGCTTGACTCTTATTCTATGATGTTATTTTGAAATGGTTTGCCCTTATTCCCTAATTCCCTTTATTTAGTGTTGAATGTACTTTCGCGACCGATGAAGTGTGATGACATATTTGAGAGGCTTGTTTTGGGTTCCTTTGGGTTCTTCATTTTCCTTTGGGTTCTTCATTCGCCATGTCACGTCTAGGCCCTAGGCTTGGGTCGTGGTATAAAAACTCTTGTGATCCTCATCTTTGAGTTACTTGTAATTATTTTGTGTATTAATGCATGTTTATGAATGAGTCAGTGAGTTACTTTCTGGTTACATAAGGTTTAAGGTATAAGATTTTCATTCTTAACTATGAGCTCTGAATTACATCATTCTATATGACTACCATTGCTTTCATCATCTGGAGTCCATGACTGTGATTGTCCAAGTTGAGTAAATCGGGTATGAGGAGCATGTTTCATTATAAATGCATGTCCATTGAATGTCTTACTTGTGTTATATAATGGGCCGGATTGAGTGGAGTCTAAATGACCGTCTGAGTTTGAGTCATAATTGCATGCATGGTTGATTCCCTTGATTGGCCGAGTTGATGAGTAATTCAGTACAGATGAGATGAGTTAAATTCAATAAGGTAAGATTGAGTTAAGTTTAATGAGTATGTTTTAGTCTTGGAAGGAGTATTGAGCATCGAGTGGGTAAAAGGATAACACCTCAGAATTGTGTTGCCAACATAGGATAGTCGTGCAGTTAAATTTGGCTGCTCATGTCCTAAAATATGGACATTCTCTTTTATTTTGAGAGAGAGACAAAGTAAGAGGTTGATTTCCTTTACCTTGGTAAGTTTAGGACGGGCATGACAACGATGTCAGCATCATTTGCATCACCAAATTAATAGTGGTGTGAGGTATGTCAGTTAAAGAAATTTCCAAGCAAGATTTGACTGGGCATAGTATGTTTTTAAACTGAGTTGCATAAAATATTGAGTCTAATTTAAAGCATGATTTCAAAATCCAAAACATGCATATTCACTGAATTGATTCATGAGTTGAATGAATGGAGTTCTGAGTCGAGTTTACTGAGTTGAGTTGAGCCCTATGTGTGTACTTTAGCCATTTTTTATATTAATATATTTTATGTACTGGCGTCCATTTGGGCCTGCATCATTAATGATGCAGATACAGGTGATATTGGACTTCAATAGGCATACTGTTGAGGTTCAATTCCCTTCCGTCAAGAGTTGGTGAGCCCTCCTCGCTATCCGAAAGAGCCTTTTTTTCTATCTTTTATTGGTTATTACTATCTTCTTTGATTAGATAGCCATGGCCTGTCATGGTACCATCTAGATTGTTAGATAGAGGCTTCATAGACACTGAGTAAACAGAGTTGACTATTTTTGTTTTCCAAACTTGCTTATTGGAAATTATTATTATAAGATGATGTATTTATTAAAATGATGGCTTTTTCTTGGGTGTTCTTCTATTGTTGTGTATGAAGTGACGATGAGGCCAGGTGGTTCTCTTGGATAATCAACAATGGTTCTTCATGTGCCAGCCACGCCAAGAGTACCCTCCTGGGGCATGATAAACTTGGTATCAGAGAATAAAGTTCAAGTATCCTAGGGTGTCTATGAATTCGTATCTAGTAGAGTCTCATTTATGTGTATGTTGTGTACCACACTTTATAAGCAGGAGACTATAGAACATTAAGAATCGTTATACTTCTTTTGTATCCTGAGTTTTTCCGATAGAGTTTAACTCTATTAAAGCTCCTTCCTAATTCATGCATATTACGCGTTTGCAAATCATGCCTCTTGTAATGATTCTGGAGGTCATTTTTGATATTTTGACCTAATTACTATTTTTCTCTTCCTGAAAGTTTCCTTAGATCATTTTTGGATAAGTTTAAAAGTCAGATTTTGAAAATTTTGTAAAAAGTTGGATTTTTTCATGAGAAAGAGTTTTAAAAGGTCTAAAGTTAGAAATTTTGAGGTTTGACATCATTTCAAGTTTCAACTGTAGGAATTGGATTCTGTTGATTCCATCAATTACGGAATGCTGAATCTGATCTAGGAGAATTTGCAGAACTAAATCAGAGTTAAAACATAGGTTTTAGGGCCAGAGTTGAATTTGTAGTTCTTTTAGGATCATAGGTTTGACATTGGTAAACATTCGGAGTTCGGGAGCTTGTGTCGAAGTTCCATCAGTTCCGGGTGATGAAACTAACACTAGAAATAGCTTCTTTACAAATTTTAAAGATTCCATGAATATTTTGAGTATTTGAGTCTGAAACTAATTTTAATAATATTTCTCGTATTTGGGATCATGAGAATTCTGGATTCAAGTTCTGACAGTTCCATTGAGACCGAATTGTTATTTTTTGTAGGGCTCCATGTTTGGATTATATTCGTGGGGTTCCGAATGAATTTCGGAGGATCTAGTTCTAGTTTTGTTTGAGTTGTGTGTTGCTAGTGCAACTGTTTCTTGTGCAGGTGATACTTACTCTCTTCATTCTCACCCTTAGCTTTGCGTTCGTGGAGGTTAATTCACGTAGACCTCCACATTCGCAGGAAAGGAACTGCGATCATGGAATGCAAGCTAACCGACCTCCTTAAGCCTTCACATTTGTGAAAGCTTCTCCGCATTCGCGGAATGCAGGGATTTTCCGAGCCTCCACATTCGCAAATCTGCCTCTGCGGTCACGATGTGTTATGTGTACCTAAACAGTGGTTTTCTTTAAAAATGTGAATTAAATCCCTTTCACCATTTTTGGCATTTCCAAGCTCGTTCTAATAAAGGATTCTCAAAGTTTTGAAGGCAAATTGATTGTGTAACTATTTTCTAACCTATTTCATGATTTACATCGATCAATTTATATTTGTAACTTCTAATTTTTTTGTTTTAATGGTGTAATTTGGGAATTTTCGGAATAGAGTTTCCTAAACTTGAATCGTTGATTTCTCCCCCATGTTAACTCTATTTTCAAAATCCTTTTCACCGTTGAGTTTATTATTATGTGGAGAACATTTTCATATGTTAATTTTTATATTCTGACAATAATTTTCAGCATCAGATTTTTTGATCATTTTATCTTTTTCTCCAAATTAATTGATTTTAGTGTAACTAGATTAATTATGTGACTGTGATGCCATATTTGAATAGATTGTGGTGATTTGGAGTACCAAAAGAGGGGGAAAGTAGTGATTTTGACGTTATTAGAGATTTTATTTGAGACAAGTGGACTTCTAACTTTTTGTTAAGTATGATTGAACCTTGGATGCCTACATGTGTGGTATTGAGTATTTGGGGGTAGAATTGTATCATTGTAGGTTTGATCGTAACTATTCTTGTTGAATACTTGCTCGTAAGTTGATATATTGATCTATAAATAAATGGTAATAATGTAATCTATGTGACCTTGTGAATTATTACTATTGATATTGAGATGGTGCATATATTATGATATGGTTGACATATTGATATATTGATGATATTAAGACACTAAAGAGATTGTGATATTGAGACATTGATGAAATTGCGATATGGATGTTATCGAGACATTGATGATATTGAGATATTGATGGTATTGAGATATTGGGATTGTTCTGATGTTGATACTATTATATGATTGTGATCTTGTATCTTGCATTTATCTTTATTATTTGTTGATTGATACTTGTGATGGCTACGATTGAGATGTGAGTAAGGTATCATGTGAGTTGGTGGCCGAGGTCTCTTCCAATCAAGCCGAGCAAACAAGTAGGCGGTCTGAGGTCTCTTCTTGTCACGTCCCATAAGTGGGACCTAGAAGTGACATGGTGAAGGAGAACCTAAAAGTCCTCGATCAAGCCATCATAGCATTATTAGTCACATCATCGGTTTGGCAGCGCAGAAAAAGTAAACACAGCACATATTTCTAGGGAGAACGGGGCTTTGGACTCAAGCTATGGGAATGTTTCTGGGAGTGAGATGAACATGATTCACATAGCACATAACAAGTATTTCTAAGGGGTGGGTAAGCAGGACACAAACTATGGGGGCATACCGGGTTATAGAACTTTTCACATAGGTAAATTTCCAACATTTACAAGTCCAATACATAATCATAAGTATAATCGGGACATCATTCCCATAATCAAATCTCAATAGTCATAATATCTCGACAAAACATAGTACAACGTGCAAGAGTTTAACATGTCCAACATAGCCTCTACATAAGAGAGAACGGGGTCTCGACATAATCCTGGCTCACCCTCAAGTCATAAAGTAAGGAAAATAAAATGATGCAAGGAAGATAGAAAGTAGCTATTTCCCTTGAAAAAAGGGCTCACCACAATCAAGTAGCTTCAAAGATGTTACTCGTCGTCCAACGGGAGATAGAGGTCGTCATTAGTCCCTACATAGTTAGAACATGTAGACAAAGAGTATAGGTTAGCACATAATATGCACTAAGTATGTGGGCATGAAATGCATATGACATAATAATATGACCAAGCGAAATGACAAGGGGACAAGTGATACAAAAGGAATGCACATAACCAAAATATAAGTATATCATAACGATATGCCATGTCATGATGCATGAAATTCAACCTACGAATCATATCAAAGCGGGGATGTGACCTCAACCGACAACAAGAGAGACCAAGCGAGCCATTACTTGGAATTGGACTACTTGTCAGGTAGATCCCTAATCGCCCTTCAACAAGGGGAAACATAACAACTCATCCCATCTAGGGAGAAATCCCATGTTGGCACATGGTTTGATGGAAAGGAGTATGGACCCTTGGAGATAGTCCACCCCAACTCCAATCCCTTGGTACCAAGTCTCATCCCATGGGAATACGTATATACATGCAAGCTTTTCAAAACAGAGGGTTGACATTCTTTTCAAAACCATGCAACATTAGGCAACTAGGTCATGATCAAATCCATATCCATAATTAGGCTAAAAAACCAACAACAATTTCCAAAAACTATTTCCATATCAAGGCAATAGGAGTAGCTCATCTACATAACTTATCATATCAAGCCTTCATAAAATATCAAGGTGGTGCAAACACCCATAATGCTCAAAGAACCATGACAAGAGACTATGTAATCACAAGTATTAACATATCACATCATAACTAGAGGGCCATGCCCTTAACAAGAATTTCATCATAACCATACTTCAATGTATATGCCATCAATGAGTAATAAAGTGCATGGGTAACGGAGGTTCAAACCTTAAACCATAATTCAATAGACAATTCAACATAATTCATGAGAAAATCCCAATTCAAAGCATAATGCAATTTATCCATGCATATTAAACCATCAAAGGTACATGCACATTAGAACTTCAAGAGTTTGAATGCATTTCATGAAATTCAAACTTAAATAAACTTTAAATCACCTAATTTCTATATCCCACAACTCAATTCAGTTGAATACATCAAAATTTACAGAACCCATAATTGAAGAATGCTTAAATTCATAATTTAAAGAAAATGGTTCTTGCATCTTCATGGATGAAAGGGAATCCATGAATCAATCCCACATACCTTGAGATTAGCCAAGAGAATTGGATGATTTTGCAAGCAGGATGATTTTTTCCAAATTTCTTCAAGCTTTCATCAATGGAGGTCAAGAGGATTGAGAGAATTTTGGTGAGGTTTGAAGAGTGTTAGGATGAACAAAAGGGGACTAGGGTTTGATTTGGGGTTTTTAGGAGACTTTGGAAAGGCTAAAAGGGGCATGGGATTAAACCAAATTACGAATTCACCATTAATAAATTGGATAGGATCACAAAACAGGGCCTCACGGAATACTGCCCAGGGGTCGTGTGCAGGTTCACGGACCATGAACTTGTCCGTGAGACCACATTTGGTCTTGGCTTTGGCTTGAAATCTCAGGGACCTTTCTAGACCAACTCACGGGGGGTATCCCAGACCGTGTAGCTGCACACGGACCATGTACTGGTCCGTGGAGCATCACTTGGTTCGGAGTCAAGCCCCGAGCCTTGACCAGCTTATTGGATCACTTCACGGGAGCCCTTCATGGACCGTGGAGGCTCACACGGACTGTGAAGTGGTCCGTGGAGTTCCACTTGGTTCGGGGCTTGGTCCAGACTCCAAGGAAGCCCACTGGAACAACCCACGGGACACACCACGGACCGTGAACCACCAAACGGTTCATGGTCTCTCACTTCAACTCCATTCTGATTCCTTTTTCCAGCATACTTTCGAATATGGGCAGTCTCACTGCAAAGGACATAATTCCACCTCCTTACTCCGAATCGAGTGAAACCAGCTGCGTTACAGGGATAACTCAAAAAGCTTCAATTTTTTTATAATAGCCCGCACAGTTCATCTCATACCAAAAGATATGTATTTTCAAAATCCATGCTGCCTAACCAGCCTTAAAACCTTCCACCAAAATAATTATTTCGAACCAGGCCACTTAAATACAACCCATGACTACCAAAATTCAACCATGACGAGTTCAACACTAACCTTGACCAACCATTCGTCCATGAAAGGGCTAAAACCATGGCTTAAGAACATCAATCAAACAAGAGGTATTTTTAACCGCAACTCATAATGGATCATGCATCATTTCAAAAGTCATTCAAAACTCATGTTAAAATATCATTTAAATCGTTTTCGTGCTCATGTATGCATGCAATGTCATGAAACTCAAGAATTAAAGATTTAGGACCATAAAAGGATAGAACCTAGTACCTTAGGCTTGAGTAGATTGGAAAAGATTTTCACGTCTTGGTTCCTCCAAAACACCTTGACCGACGCTACCTCCTTGTTGTGAAGCCGCTTTACTTTCCTATCAAAGATTTCAACCAACACCTCTTCATAGGTCAAATTCTCCTCAACCGTCACACCCTTCAAAGGTGTAATTGCCTTAGGGTCACCAACCAACTTTCTCAACATAGACACATGGAATACCGGATGAATGGAGCTTATGTCAAAAGACAAATCCAACCTATAATCCACATTGCCAACCCGCTCCACAATCTCATAAGGTCCGACGTACCCGGGGCTCAACCTGCCCTTTTTGCCAAAACGCATGATGCATTTCAAGAGAGATATTTTCACATACACCCAATCACCAATATGAAATTCGAGATCCCTCTTCCTAACATCTGAATAAGATTTTTGGCGACTTTGAGCCGTCTTCAATCTCTCCCTAATCAACTTTACTTTTTCAATGTCTTTAACAACAAAATTCGGGCCTAGCAAGGCCGCCTCATCTATTTTAAACCATACAACTGAAGATCTACATCTCCTACCATACAAAGCTTTAAATGGAGTCATACCAATGCTAGCATGGTAACTATTGTTGTAGGCAAACTCAATGAGAGGTACATGATCATCCTAATTTCCTTTGAATTCCAACACACAAGCCCTTAACATGTCCTCCAAGATTTTAATCATCCTTTCAACTTGTCCATCGGTTTGAGGATGAAATGCAATGCTCAACTTGACCTTAGTACCGAGTCCATTTTGAAAAGACTTCTAAAAATGAGAAGTAAATTGAGTACCACGATCCGATATAATAGACTTCGGTATACCATGCAATCTTACCAACTCCTGAATATACACCTTGGCATACTTCTCAGCACTATAGGTAGTCTTAACCGGTAAGAAGTGAGCCGACTTGATCATCCTAAAAACCACAACCCATATAGAATCGAAGTGTCTGCGAGTACGGGGTAACCCAACCACAAAATCTATGTTCACATCTTCCCACTTCCAAGTAGGAATATTGATATCCTGGGTCAAGCCACCGGGCCTTTGATGTTCCACTTTTACTTGTTGGCAATTAGGACATTCCGACATGAACTTGGCTATATTCTTCTTCATTATGTGCCACCAATACAACTCTATCAAATCTTGGTGCATTTTGGTAGATCCCGGATGAATGGAATATTGAGAATTATGAACCTCTTTCATGATAATCGTTTTTAAGCTATCAACATTCAGAACACACAAACGGTCTTGGTATTGTAGCACACCATCTCTCCTTTGGGAGAAAACCTCAATTTTTCCATCGGCAACCAACTTCTTCAACTTTACCAAGGAATGATATAAGTCTTATTTCATCTTGACATCAACTACAAAGGAAGACTCGGATCCACCTTGAACAAGAATCCCACCATTATCTAATTCGACCAACCTCACAACCAACCTAGCCAAATGGTGCACATCTTTCACTACCTCTTTCTTCCTCTCATCCACATGTGTCACACTTCCCATAGAGAGCCTACTAAGGGTATCCGCCATAACATTAGCTTTACCGGGGTGATAAAGGATGCTCATATCATAATCCTTGAGAAGTTCCAACCACCTTCTTTTCCTCAAATTAAGATCTCTTTGGGTGAACACATATTGCAAACTCTTGTGATCAGTGAAGATATCCACATGAACCTATACAAATAATGTTGCCAAATTTTAAAAGCAAACACTACTGCCGCCAACTCTAGATCATGGGTTGGATAATTTTGTTCATGCAACTTCAATTGTTCGGACGCGTAAGCTATCACCTTACCATATTGCATAAGCACACAACCCAAACCAATACATGACGCATCACAATATACCACAAACCCATCTAATCCATTTGGTAAAGTCAAAATCAGAGCTGATGTAAGTCGATCCTTCAAAGTTTGGAAACTCAATTTACATTCATTCGACCACACAAACTTGGCCTTTTTTTGAGTCAACTTGGTCAACGGGGACGCAACAAAAGAAAATCTTTTAACAAATCTCCATAATAACCGGTCAAACCAAGGAAACTTTGAATGTCCAAAGCAGTCAACGGTCTAGGCCAATCCTTCACCACCTCGATTTTCTTAGGATTAACCTTAATGTCATCACCGGACACCACATGACCAAGGAAGAAAACTTCTCTCAACTAAAATTCACACTTGCTAAACTTGGCATACAAAATGCTTCTCTCTCAAGGTTTAAAGAACCAACCTCAAGAGATCCATATGCTCCCACTCATTTCGGGAGTAAATCAAGATGTAATCGATGAAGATCACCAGAAAATTATCAAGGAACGGTTTGAACACCTGATTCATAAGATCTATAAACACCGCTGGAGCATTGGTCAAACCAAACGACATCACCACAAATTCAAAATTCCCATAACGCATTCGAAAAGTAGTTTTTGGAATATCACACTCCCTCATCTTCAATTGATGATAACCCGTACGAAGATCTATTTTGGAGAAGTGAGTAGCTCCTTGAAGTTGGTCAAACAAATCATCCATTCTAGGCAACAGGTACCTATTCTTAACAGTCACCTTATTCAATTGCCGATAGTCAATACACATTCGGAGGGACCCATCCTTCTTTCTCACAAACAACACGAGAGTACTCCAAGGTGAAATGCTCGGCCTAATATAACCTTTTCCTAACAAATCTTTCAACTGATCCTTCAATTCCTTCAACTTCGCCGATGCCATACGATAAGGAGGGATAGATATAGGTTGAGTATCTGAAAGGAGTCTATACCGAAATTCACTTCTCTATCGGGAGGGATACCTAGCAAGTCCTCAAGAAACACGTTGGGAAACTCATTAACCACCAGAACCGATTCAAGCTTAGGTGACTCACCCTCTACATCTCTAACCCCCACAATGTGATAAATGTACCCCTTACAAATCATCTTCCGGGCTTTTAGGTAGGAAATAAACTGACCCTTAACCACGAAATCACTATCCTTTCACTCCAACACGGGTTCCTTAGGAACTTGGAATTTAACTTTCCTAGTTCTTCAATCAACCGAGGCATACGATGCATGCAACCAATCCATCCTAAGAATTACATCAAAGTCATACATCTCAAGTTCTACCAGGTCACCGGGAAACACTTTATGAAACACAAAGACAAGATAATCACGATATACTTTCCAGGCAATAATGGAATCACCCACGAGAGTATACACCGAATAAGGTTCCCTTAAAGTTTCAAGACTCAAAACAAATTTAATAGCCAACAAAGGAGTCATAATTGATAAATTTGCACTTGGATCAAGTAAAGCATAAGCATCAAAATCAAAGATTTTTAACATACCAGTTACGACGTCCAGAGCTTCCTCCACCTCTTGGTGGCCATGATGAGCATAAAACCTTTTTTTCATAGGAGCACCACCAATCGGAGCCTTTGGTTTCCCTTGATCACCGAGAGCCGCTTGATCCTTCTTCACATTCTTTGGAAATTTAGAGATCTTATGGTCCAAACTACCACATCCATAGCAAGCACCCGTAACTCTCCTGCATTCACCCACATGATTACCACCACATTACCCACAACGGGGAATTTGAGGACCATCCCTAACTTGTGCCTTAGGAAGAGGCACTCCTAGATTAGCAACCCTCATATTTGAACCTTGGCCTTGATGAAATTGGCCAAACCCATCACCACTCTTGGAATTGGAGAACCTACCATCAAGCCAGACCCTCTTAGTTTCACTCTCTCTCCTTTCCTTAAGATTCTCGCCCTCAATTTTCTCGGCATAAGTCATAAGTCTTGAGATGTCCATATCTCAAATAAGCATAGCCGTATGACATTCCTTCAATACTAAATCCGAGACACTTAAAATAAACTTGTGCATTCTTGCCCAAGGGTCAGATACAAACATTAGAGAATATTTAGAGAGCTTAGTAAATTTTAGAGAATAATCTCTCACAGTCATACTACCCTGTCAAAGATGTATAAACTCAGTCATTTTGGCCTCTCTAAGCTCAAGAGGAAAGAACCGGTCAAAGAAGGCCATTTTGAACTCTTCCCACCCAACCTTGACATCAACCATCGTCTTTACTAGCGACTGATTATACCATACCTAGGCCACATCTTTCAATTGATATGCAACCAACTCAGCCTTCTCCTCAGAACTAACACCCATAATGGTCAACATCTTAGTGAGTTTATCAATGAACTCTTGAGCATCCTTGTCTACTTTTGAGCCAAAGAACTTCAAAGGGTTCATCCGGGTGAAATCCCTCATCCTAGAGGCCGGAGTACTAATAGTTATGGGATTAGCTTGCCGGGCTTGGTTAGCCATCACTTATGTCAACATAGAGACCACATTTATAAATTCGGCGTGGGTCATTTGTTTCCTCGTAGTCAGGAGCCTGACGGGGGAAGGGAGCTCTTCTGGGAGGCATGTTCTTAAAGAGCGACAAGAATACCATGTTTAGGGAATCTTATAAATAGTACAAGACACGACACAAGGGACAATGAAGTGAAAAGTTCTTAAAATGTCATCATAGCCTCTCGCTCATGAGCATGGCGCGCATCACACCCACGAACAAGGCTCTAGTTGACGTGGCATGTTGGACTCCAAGGATCATTTACAAACCAAGGGCTCTAATACCATCTTTGTCATGTCCCGGAAGTGGGGCCTAGATGTGACATGGCGAAGGAGAATCCGAAAGTCCTCGATCAAGCCATCATTACTCACATCATCGGTTCGGCAGTGCCAGAAAAGGTAAACACATATGGGGATGTTGCTAGGAGTGGGATGAACATGGATCACATAGCTATGGGGATGTTTCCAGGAGTGGGATGAACATGGATCACATAGCATATAACAAGTATTTTTAAGGGGCGGGTAAGCAGGACTCAAACTATGGGGGCATACCGGGTTAGGGGACTTTCCATATAGGCACATTCCCAACATTTACAAGTCCAATACATAATCATAAGCATAATCGGGACATCATTCCCATAATCAAATCTCAATAGCCATAATATCTCGACAAAACATAATACAACTTGGAAGAGTTTAACATGTCCAACATAGCCTTTACATAAGATAGAACGGGGCCTCGACATAATACTGGCTCACCCTCAAGTCATAAAGTAATGAAAATAAAATGATACAAGGAAGACAGAAAGTAGTTATTTCCCTTGAATAAAAGGGCTCACCACAAGCATGTAGCTTTAAAGATGTCACTCGTCGTCCAACGAGAGCTAGATGTCGTCACCGATCCCTACATGGTTAGAACATGTAGACAAATATTATGGGTTAGCACATATCATGCACTAAGTATATGGGCATGCAATACATATGACATAATAATATGGCCCAGCGAGATGACAAGGGGACAAGTGATACGAAAGGAATGCACATAGCCAAATGATAAGTATATCATAACGATATACGATGTCATGATACATGAAATGCAACTTACAAATCATATCATAGCGAGGATGTGACCTCAACTGACAACAAGAGAGACCAAGCGAGCTACTACTTGGAATTGGACTATTTGTGAGGTAGATCCTTAATCACCCATCAACAAGGGGAAACATAACAAGTCATCCCATCTAGGAAGAAATCCCATGTTGGCACATTGTTTGACAGAAAGAAGTGTGGACCCTTGGAGATAGTCCACCCCGACTCCAATTCCTCGGTACTAAGTTTCATCTCACGAGAATACATATATACATGCAAGCTTTTCAAAATGAAGGGTTGACATTCTTTTTAAAACCATGCAACATTAGGCAACTATGTCATGATCAAATCCATATCCACACTTAGGCTAAAAAGCCAACAAGAATTTCCAAAACCTATTTCCATATCAATGCAATAGGAGTAGCTCATCTACATAGCTTATCATATCAAGCCTTCATAACATATCAAGGTAGTGCAAGCACCCATAATGCTCAAAGAACCATCACAAGAGACTATGTGATCACAAGTCTTAACATATCACATCATAATAAGAGGGTCATGCCCTTAACAAGAATTTTATCATAACCATACTTCAATGCATATGTCATGAATGAGGAATCAAGTGCATGGGTAATGGAGGCTCAAACCCTAAATCATAATTCAATAGATAATTTAACGTAATTCATGAGAAAATCCCAATTCAAAGCATAATGCAATATACCTATGCATATTAAACCATCAAAGGGATATGCACATTAGACCTTCAAGAGTTTCAATGCATTTCAAGAAATTCAAACATAAATCAACTTTAAATCACCTAATTTCTATAGTCCACAACTCAATTCATTTGAATACATCAAAATTTAAAGAACCCATAATTGAAGAAAGATAAAATTCATAATTTAAAGAAAAGGGTTCTTGGTTATTTATGGATGAAAGGGAATCCATGAATCAATCCCATATACCTTGAGATTAGCCAAGAGAATTTGATGATTTTGCAAGCAGGATATTTTTTCCCAAATTTCTTCAAGCTTTCATCAATGGAGGTCAAGAGGATTAAGAGCATTTTTGTGAGGTTTGAAGAGTGTTAGGATTAACAAGGAGTCCAGGGTTCGATTTGGGGTTTTTAGGATACTTTGGAAAGGTTAAAAGGGGCATGGGATTAAACAAAATTACGAATTCACCATTAATAAAATGGATAGGATCACAAAATAGGGCCTCAAAGAAGACAACCCAGGGGTCATGTACAGGTTCATGGACCGTGAATCTGTCCGTTAGACCACACTTGGTCTCGACTTTAGCTTGAAATCTCGGGAGACTTTCTGGACCAACTCATGGGGGGTCTCATGGACCATGTAGCTGCACATGAATTGTGTACTGGTCCGTGGAGCTTTACTTGGTCTGAAGTACAGCCCCGAGCCTTGACCAACTCATTGGATCAATTCACGGGAGCTCTTCACGGACCGTGAAGGCTCACACAGACCGTGAAGTTGTCCGTGGAATTCCACTTGGTCTGGGGTTTGGTACAGGCTCCAAGGAAGCCCACTGGAACAACCCACAGGACACACCATGGACCTTGAACCACCAAACGGTCTGTGGTCCCTCACTTTGACTCCATTCCGAATCCTTTTAGCAGCATACTTTCGAATACGGGCAGTCTCACTGTAAAGACTATAAGTTCCACTTCTGAACTCTGAATCAAGTGAAACTAGTTACATTTCGGAGATAACCCAAAGTGATTCAATTTGATATATAATAACCTACACAGTTCATCTCATACCAAGAGATATGGATTTTCAAAGTCCATGTTGCCTAATCGGCCTTACAACCTTCCACCAAAACAATTCCTTTGAACCCGGCCACTTAAATACAATACATTACTACAAAATTCAATCATGATGAGTTCAACACTAACCTTGACCAACCATTATGAAGCTAAATATTTTTTGAGTTGTTACAATTCTTGACAAGTGAGCATTGGCCGAGGTCTCTATCAACAATGTCATAGATACATGGTCCATGTGTGCCCCCCATGAGTTCCGACTAAAGTAGACAACCATATCTTATCAGCGGATGTGTATTATAGGACAAACATGCATCATTATTTTTTGACATGCATTGCTTAATATACACCCAATGGCATTCACTTCTTCTCACATCATATTTTGTTAATACTATTGTATATTGTATACTTATCTTATCCCTATTTTTGAGTAAGTGTTGGATCTACTTATATTCTTGTGTATTGAGATATCATGACAAATGATGAGTATATCTATATTATTGTAATCTGTATAATATGTTATGGTGAGACATTTCTGAGTACACAGTTGTAGTTTAACAGATGTTGTTAGGATTTAAGGAGTTACTTGTGTTCTTTATTACTTTACCTTAGGTTAATTCCATTTCACTGAGTACCCAGTTGTTTCGTGCTCACCCCTTGCTACATTATATTAGGTTGTCAGCCCGATCCATCTTGCTAGATTTCTAATCATTGTATCTAGCTTCTGGATTACTTGAGAGGTAGCTGCTTAAGTTTTCAGCAGGCCTTTGAGGATCCCATTCTATATTTTTGGTTCTATTTGAGGACTAGACATTATGACTTATATTTCATTTTTAGTATTCTGTAAGTAAAGACTTGTATATGTGACACCACTTTTTGGGATGGTTGTAGTTATTTTCTTGCACATTTATATATCTTAATAAACAGTTATCTTGCACTTTAAGTAATTTGTTAAGTTGTTGGGTTTTGGGTTGACTCGTCTTTGTCGGATAGGTGAGTGTCATCACACCTGAATTTTAGGTTGTGACAATTTGGTATCAGAACCCTAAGTTCATAGGTCTCACATGTGAAAAGCCCAGTCGAGTAGAGTCTAAAGGATCGGTGCAGAGATATTCATTACTTATCTTTGAGAGGCTACAAAGATTGTTAGGAAATTCCCTCTTGTTCTTTCAATTTCTGTCATGCGTGGTTTGCAATTGGATCCAACTCTATAGAGCTAACAAACTTAAAAAGATAGTTCTATGAGAATGTGTTTCGATTATAGACCATTGAACAAGGTGACAATTAAGGACAAGTATCCTCTTCCCAAGATTTATGATCTTTTGACCAGCTTCAGGGTGCAATGGTATTTTTTTTAGATTAATTTGAGATCCCGATAACATCAGCTGAGGATTAGGGCTTTTGACATTCTTAACCCAACTCTCTAGACTAAATATGGGCACTATGAGTTATTTGTGATGTCATTAGGGCTGACCAATGTCCCAGCTGCATTTATGGAGTTGATGAATGATGTAATTTTACCATATTTAGATCCCTTATTATTTTTTTCAGTGATGATATATTGGTTACCCAATACCAAAGAGGATTATGAGAAACACTTAAGGATTGTACCCCAACGAGTTAGATAAGAGAGGTGATAAGTTTTCCAAGTATGGGTTTTTGCTGAGTTTTGTGGTGTTTCTGGGTCATGTTGTTTCTAGAGAGGGTATTCAGGTTGATCCAGCAAAGACTAAGGCATTTCAGGGTTGGACTTGACCTACTTAAACCTTTCAGATTCATTGGTTTTGTGGGCCTAGCGAGTTATGGCAGGTAATTTGTTCAGGGAGTTTCTTCTATGGTAGATCCATTGACTAGGATTACTTAGGATAATGTCATATTTCATTGGTCCGATGTATATGAAGAAAGCTTCCAAAAGCTTAAGTATTTTTTGATTACAACTCTTCTTTTGACATTGCTAGAAGAGGCGGTTGATTTTATAGTCTATTGTGAGCTTCAGAAGTAGGGTTAGGTGGTGTGTGATACAAAAAGGTGAGGTTATTGTTTATTCTTCTAGACAGTTGAAGACCCATGAGAAGAACTACCACACTCATGACTTGGAGTTGGTTGCAGTTGTGTTGAAGTTATGGAATCATATCTATATGGAGTCCATTAGGAGATCCTTATTGATCATCGTAGTCCATAGTGTATCTTCATTTACTGAGATCTAAATTTGAGGTAGAGAAGATGGATTGAGCTTCTAAAAGAATTCTAATGTGACTATTTTATATCACCCGGGAAAGGCTAATATGGTGGCAAATGGTTTGTGTAAAAATGCTTCTTGTATGGGAAGTCTTACAACTATTTGGGTTGTGGAGAAATCCTTAGCTGGAGATGTTCTAAAGTAGGCCAATGGATTGGTAAGATTTAAGATTTCAGCATCGAGGGTGGTACTTTCCTGGTCTACTAACTGTTTAGGGTATTTCATGAATGTGGCATAGCATTTTTAGAGGAATAACTATGTTATGGTTGCAATAAATATGGGATTACAGTTGATAAGTTGTCAAATGATGGTTTCTTAGTATGCGTAGAAGATGAGTTTGTGCCCATTTAAATTAGGATCTCTACTAAGTCTTCTTGGAGTGGATATATAGGAGGAATGATCATGATACCAATGCTATGGCGGTGTCTATGTCTATTTGGCTAGGGTTATGGGCTGTGTTGCTTTTGCTACCCATTTAGTCTGTGGGAGAAGGTACACTTCTTTGTGAGAGACAAAACCAATTTGATTATGTAGGACAACTATTCTATAAGACAAAAATGTGGAATATTTGAGAACGAACTTCTCGAAGGGTATATTATATTCTAGTGTAAATCTAGTGGGACTTCTGATGTGGTGTGAGTAATATACAAGGCCAGAAGTATTGGTCTTCAAGCGAGAACTCTAGTTACTAAAGGAGTTATCAGTTGTTTCACTTAAGCAAGAAGTGGAGTTTGGTAGTACCGTCACATTTTGAGAGAACCAATTAGTTGTTACTATGAACATATGAGTTTAAGATTGGTCATAAGAAAAGTCATAGTAGTAAATCTTTGAATGGGTATTGATCTATTTACGTATGTGTTTTACCTCATAGATCTATATGGGGATTGGTGACTTCATTATAAGCCAAGGGAAGCATGTTGACATTGAGAGAACAAGCATAACTAATGAGGTTTTGACAAGTTCACTTGTATGATTGGAATTGCGAATGCTAGAAAGAGAGTGCATGTGGATAATTCGATGAGTTAATAGATTTGACTTGTATCACATGGGATTGGGTTACAGTATCAACTGTAAGTTATATTTTGTAGAATAACATGGCTTGGGTTACCTTGTTTTTCATGTGGTAATATGGTTATACTTATTTCAATGGGGTTAAGAGACAGTTGGGTATGATATGAGAAAGAAGCCTAGAGAGGTTGGCTCAAATGTATAAATGGATTTCTTTATGACTTTAAGTTCAGTGAATGGTATGACTTGGGTTGCTAATGGCGGGAACCATAAAGTTCATGAGTCAGCGATTAATAATGAACTAGGGTATGCAATCTCTAAAGATCTTCAAGGTATGGATTAATTATGATTGAGAAAGGAATCAGTTACATAGTGTGAACCAAGATTTATGATTTCTTGGTAAGTTGCATTTGTGATAGTGGATTTTGTCAAGGTATGAATTAGTTAGGTAATGAGATGATTGATTATTTTGGCTATTAAGCACTTTGAAGGGGGTTTGAGCATGGCTTTGACTGTGGATTTTGTTACTTTTAATGGTGAAAGAACTTAATGAAGGTGCATTTGAATAGTTAGTGTGAAGTAAAGACAATCTATTGTGAAGTTTTCTAAGAAATAATGACAATAAATGGGTTAGGAGTGACTACATGAGCCGTAGGGGTCAAGAGCTAAGTTTATAGGATGGAGTCATGAGTAAGTGTTAAGAGTTCAAATATCCTTCTAGCATTGGTGATAGATAGAACTTAAGTAAAGTAAAGGAGAATAGACATCATGCTTAGAGAAATGGCTCAAGGTTGTAAATGGTATGGGTTTTTCACTTCGA
The DNA here is from genome assembly GCA_038996855.1 of Solanum aculeatissimum. Classification (NCBI taxonomy): domain Eukaryota; kingdom Viridiplantae; phylum Streptophyta; class Magnoliopsida; order Solanales; family Solanaceae; genus Solanum; species Solanum aculeatissimum. The sequence continues at coordinate 21,966 of JBCEWC010001567.1, read as the reverse complement.
GTTTATGTGATAATGTGAGATAGATGGACTCACCATCGAGTTACAAAAGATTATCAACTACCTTTCAGGAAGCTTGATTTGGGTTGAATGACAAATAATGATGCGTGCGAAATTCTACATTTCATGTTAGGTTTGATTGCTCAATCATGACAAGTGACTCATGAGAGCATTACATAAAGAATTTATAATTTTATGTGTCATTAATGATTTTGGGATCGGATGGACACCACACTGTTGATGGAAGTTATCTTGATTTACCATTATGGGTTATGTACATACTTAGTAATAAATAAGTTTACATGCTTATGGTACACATAATACATGGGGTGATCAATAATTTCTTAATTTGGCATGAGGGAACGAGTGTTCGGAGGGATTATATGTGATTGGGGTTGATGCTTAATTGAATAATCGTAGCTTGTGGCATAAGCACCATACCTGATTCGGCTACTGTTCCAGCTTTTGAGCAGTGTTATTTGAGGTTTTATAAGCTTGGGAATGGTTGTTTTTTGCAGTTAATTACCTTTCTTTAGGCTAGATTTAATTTGTTTCTCTCTTATGAAATTGTATTGTCGAAGTATTCGAATTGCACAACTTAAATTTGGGAGGATTATGCTAAGAGGAAAAAACTTGGATGGGGTTTGTGATGATTTGTATGTTGCAATTGGCTGTGATTAGTTCAAGTTTACTCTTGTCATTCAAAGAAAATAGATTTGAGTTGCCTTGTGATCTCGTGAGTGGAAGTACGTCTTGATAAGTACCCTGTGGTATGATAGACTTGGTTCAAGTTTTGTTCATTGGCTAGTTTTGGCTTGGTAATTACTCTTGGAGGGTAGAATTTCATGTTGGTTCATAAGTATTATTCTTGAAAGTACTTTCTGATGATATGGCTGATGGAAGTGAGGTTAATTGAAAGCAATTAATGATATTGAGAACAATATTTCAGACTCTTGGTTACATCTATTGAGACTCCTCTCTTTTTGCTTTATGTTCGGGGAGGAACATGATTTTTAGTGGTGAATGATGTAATGACCCTGAAGGTCATTTTTTGCATATTTGACCTAATTACCATTGTGCCCTTCCCAAAAGTTACCTTGGATCATTTTTGGAAAAGTCTAAAAGTTAGATTTTAAAAATCTTTTAATACGTTAGGGTTTTGCAAAAGAAAGAGTTTTAAAAGGCTTAAAGTTGGAAATTTTGAGTTTTGAAGTCATGTCAAGTTTTGAGTACTAGAATTGGATTTTGTAGATTCCATCAGTTTTGAAATGCCAAATCTGGTCTAGGAGAACTTGCAGAACTGAATTAAGAGTCAAAACGGATATTTTAGGCCCAAAGTTGCATTTCTAGTTCATTTTGGATCATAGGTTTGTCTTTGATAAACATTCAGAGTTTAGGAGGTCGTGTCAAAATTTAATCAGTTTTAATGATCTTTCTAGGGTTTGGGATATGGGGATTCCAGATTCAAATTCTGACAGTTCCATTGAGTCCAGATCATCATTTTTGGTATGGTTCCATATTTGGTTTGTGTTCACGGGGTTCTGAACGAATTTTGCAGGGTCTAGTTCTGGTTTTGTTAAGTTGTGTGTTCCAGGTGCAACTATTTTTTGTGTGGGTGGCACTTACTCTATGCATTCACACCCATAGATTTGCGTTTGCGGAGTTCAATTCATCTACACCTCTACGTTCGCAGGAAAGGGACCACGATCGCAGAGTGCAAGTGAGCCGACCTCCTTAAGTCTCCATGTTTGTGGAGTGTAGGGACCTGCAAAGCCTCCACGTTCGCAGGTCTGCCTCTGCGCTCGCAGAGTGTATGTGTAACTAAACAATGTCTTTCTTTAAAATCATGAATTAAACCATTTCCACCATTTTTGACATTTCCAAGCTCGTTCTAAGAGGAGATTTTCAAAGTTTTGGAGGCAAATTGATTGGGTAACTATTTTCTACCCTATTTCATTGATTCACATTGATTAATTTATGTTTTTAACTTCTAATATTGGGTTTTAATAGTGGAATGTGGGATTTTTGGAATACAATTTCCTAAAAATGAATTATTGATTTCTCTCTCATATTAACTCCATTTTCAAAATTGTTTTCACCGTTGAGTTCCTTATTACGTGGAGAACATTTTCATATGTTACTTTTTAAATTCCAAAAACATTTTTTGGCATGGGAGTTTTTGAACATTTTACCCTTTTTCTTCGAAATTAATTGACTTTAGTGTCATTAGATTCGTTATGGGATTGGGATTCCATATCTGAATAGATTGTGGTAATTTAGAGTACTGAAAGAGGGAGAAAGCAGTGATTTCGATGTGATTAGAGACTTTATTTGAGGCAAGTGGACTTCTAGCCTTTCGTTAAGTGTGACTGAACCATGTATGATTCTGCATGTACGGACTCCTGTTTCCACTACAGAGGACTATTTTAGAGGAGTAATTACAATGCTCACCAAGTTGGTAGATGCTCATAGTGGGAATCAAAGTTCACAAGCTCCTAGCTCCAGCACCCAAGAGTCGACTGCTGCCACAAGACTTAGAGATTTTCAGAGGATGAACCCATTAATCTTCACAGGGTCAAAGGTTGAGGAGGATCCCCAAAACTTTATTGATGATATGTGGAAAGTCTTGAAGGCCATGCATGCGACTGGGACTGAGGGAGTTGAGCTTGCTGCCTATTAGCTTAAGGATATGACAAATGTCTGGTATAATCAATAGGAAGAGTAGTAATGACACACTGTGGAGATGGATCAAATCCCGTAGTGAAATTTACCTCTACGCTGGATCAAAGATTTAGGTAAACATAACTTACCATCCTACATCTATACACTCAAAAAGATCACAATTATCTGATAATACCGAGTGAGGGAATCATGGGGAGCACATCACCCTAGTTAACTCTTCTACTGGTTATACAACACTTGCATTAGCTTAGTTATTTGTTATTTTCAATTATAAAATCCCCCCTTTGGGAGATAAATAGGTTCATCATCTCACTTTACAATTAAACTATTCTATAGTCTACCATATTCCCTGTGGGATTCGACCCTAACCTTGGTTAGGTTATTTACTTGAAAGTGACCGCCTCATCTATCACAAACTTGTGACGTGTTTCATACAGATCGCTAGGGGGTGGTATGTTAATTAGAGCCATGGAGGAACCTATTAATGGTGGCCTTCGATATTTTAACCTGAGGATCTCTCATTTTGACATACTCCAGAGGTAGTAATTTTGCAGCTAGCCATTTCTTTGCCTTCTATAACGGTTCCTCTATGATAAAATTTAATAATTATATGGCATATGCTAAATAAAACTCCTGAGTCATGGACTCTCCATAATACCCCTGGGTATCTACCATCCAACCAAAATCGTGGGTATCTAATAACTCTTTAAGCTCAAGCACAATCGCCAAGTTATGAGTGGACACCTATATTTCTGGTACAATAACCCTATTTCAAAGACCAATGGACTGTTTAGTGAAGCCCTGCTCATAAATGTCCTTTGAACCCAAAATAGTCCACCTACCCTATAGAAATTGAATGAGTAGACGAAGAGTGTAGGAATCCTCAACTTAGAGGACGAATAACGGACATCATTATCATCATTGTCATTTCCATATTCTCCATCCAATGGGTTAAGGTATTCTTCATGCTCCTGTGCTTCCCTTATCTTAGCCTGCATGTATCATGACCTTCAGAGCTTCCCTCCACCTCAGACTGGGAGACCACTTCTCTAGAGGCAACTCTAGCCTTAGGTATGTGTGGTGGAAATGGAGAGATGACAACTGTGCAACAAACTTCAGAACCACCTGAGGATTCATCCCTTGAGCCACTCTCTATGTGGTGATTGGATTGTTCAGAAGACTAATCATGTAGGCTTGATTGGGACTCATCCTTGGGTGGTGTATTTTTGTATCGTAGTGCTATTTTTACCCTGAAAATTAAAAGAGAAACATGTTAGACATCCATCGGGACATGAGACGCACTAATAAGTACTTAGACTTCCCCTGTGCACCACAAATTAACTATAACCCTTAAGAGTGGCATCACCCGGTCTATCATAAGGTAATTGCACTAATTCATGAATGGTTTGTACCATGAAAACAAAATAGAACAACTAAACCAACTTTTAGTGGCAAGGGGTACGACACGAGACCCTACAAGGCCATGTTGTGCACTGCAGACCATGAAGGGCATCGTGGTGATCATCTCAATTCAACAATAACCCAACAACACCCATGACCTAAAACTTCAAGCATTTGATTTTTCAAAACTATAATAAGTCCAATTTCAAGAAGCCAAATTATTCCCAATGTCCAGAACATATAAAAAATCATCCAAAATTGAAAAATAAAAACACTTACTTGAAGAGTCAACTGAAAAATGGTCAAGAACATGCTAGGGGACTTAAAATTTGGAGGAAATCATTTTTATGTGTACAGAAGAGTCTAAATTTTGGTTGTGGGAGTGAGGGATGGTGGAAATCTGAGTATTGGGGGAAAAGTTGGAGTAAAAAATGAATGGGGGTTCAATTTTAATGAGAATAAAAGGAAATAATTCTGACATGGGTCAGATCAGGTCGTGTTCGGTTCAACTCATCCTTCATGAGACACATCACGGACTATGGTGTGCACCATATTTCATGGATAGCATCCTGGTGGGAGACTTTTCAAACCAGACTAACAAAAAAAATAAAGGAGTTGCTTACCTGGTCCATGAGAGCCTTCACGCTCTGTGGAATACACCACGGTCCATGAAGTTCTTCATGGACAACACTTCTTCCCCACGTCCCTACACGACGACCACCATAATCTGTGGAGTGCACCATGAGTTGTGAAGGGTCCCGTGGTTGGGGCCTTTGCATGTTTTGCATTCCCAGATATTTCCAACACCTACATCCATGTAGCACTCCGTGACACTATAACATAAAAAATAATAGAAAATAAAAATAAATCTAATTACTTTGTAAAAATATAGTCCATGGATTGCCTCCTAAGAGGTGACTAATTTAGCGTTGCGGTACCACACAATAGACGTGACTATTCAGACTTTATCAAGAATGAATTCCTCAATAAGATTTGCCTCCTCAAATTCTCCTAAAGACAAATTTACCCATTGCCCATTCACCTTGAACCTATGTCTATTTGAAGCTTGAAGCTGAATTTAACCATGGGTGAACACTTTGGTCATAGTGAAAGGCCAAAACCTCTTTGACCATAATTTACCCAGGAACAACCTCACCCTTGAATTATATAACAACACGCCATCTCCAAAACTGAAAGTCCTCTATTCAATGCACCTATCGTGATACAACTTTATACGCTCCTTGTACAGGGCTGCACTCTCATGTGCCCCTAACCAAAACTCATCCATCTCATTGAGTTATTCTAGTAGCAGATCTGCAACTTCTTCCTAACTCAGATTAAGCCTCTTCAAGGCACATAATGCCATATGCTCAAGCTTTATAGGCAGATAGCAGGCCTTCCAAAACACTAATTGGTACGGAGACATACCAATGGGTGTTTTGAAAGCTGTCCAATATGCCCATAGTGCATCATCCAATTTCCTTGCCTAGTCAATTCGAGTAGCATTCATTGTATTAGCCAAAATTTCCTTGATCTCTCTATTTGAGACGTCAACCTATCCACTAGATTGTGGCTGATATGGAGTTGGACCTTATGCTACTTTACACCATACATATCCAACACAAAACAAAATATTTTATTACAGAAATGGGAACCCCCATCACTGAATCAGGAAAATATATTCCTTTGCATAAAATAAATAACACTCTTGCTCTCATTATACGGTAGGGCAACTACCTCCACGCACTTGGAGATGGTCAAATGCAACCAGGATGTATTACATCCCATATGAACTCACAAATATCCCCATGAAGTCAATACCCCAAACACCAAACAATTCAACTTCCAAGATAGGGGTTCTTTATGGGTAATTCTTGCCATTTGGATATATTCCCATATCTTTGGCATTGGTCACAACTCTTTGCCAAATCATGAGCATCTTTGTAGATGGAGGCCACACTATAAAATCCTTTGAGCTGTCTTTGTGCCACTGTGGTGTCCACCTACTGGAGAAGAGTGGCAAACTACCAAGATAATCAATATTTTGGCTTTCGGGATGAACCTCCTAATGACATTGTCTGCATATATCCTGAATAAATATGTCTCATCCTAAAAGTACCTACCAACATCATACAAAATTTCTTCCTCTGGTGGAAGGTAAGGTCCTTAGGCAAAATGTTACTAATAAGATAGTTAGCATAATCAACAAACAAGTGGATAAGATCAAGAGTGGAGGTTAATATCTATTCATCTGGCAATAAATCATCAATTTGAAGCACATCCTTACTTCTAGAGTCATCATTCAATCTAGACAAATGATTAGCCACTTGATTTTCACTCCATTTTCTATCCCAAATTTCAAAATCAAACTCTTGCCGTAAGAGAACCCATATGATCAGTCTAGGATTAACATCTTTTTGGTCATCAAATACTACAAAGTAGCATAGTCCATGTGTACTATCACATTGGTTCCTAACAAATATGCACTAAATTTGTCAAATGCATACACCACAACTATAAGTTCTTGCTCCATCACCTTATAATTTTTCTCGACCACATTCAATGCTTTGTTGGCGTAATGGTTTAAGTCAAAAAACTTGTTGAACTTTTAACCAAGCACAATGCCCACAACAACCCTACTAGCATTGCATATCACCACAATTGGAGTTTTTACTTTCCAAAAATAAGGATGCATTAAATGAAATGGAGGACGATTGAAAACTAACAAGAGTATTTTATTGATGTCCTTCTGATCTCATAATGTGTTCTTTATTAAACCTTGCTATTGACCTCAAGTTACTATTGCCTCTCGAGCTCTAGTAAAATAAACGAAAGTTGTATCTCTCAAATTTCTATTATGATTATCTTTTCCTAGTCACTACCTCCCTATCAGACAAGTAATGAATATAGGAAAGTTCTCAACATGTGCACTCATCAAGATTGACTTTTAGACGAATATAATCAAAATATATGCAAATCAATTCATGAAATTTTCCCTAATCATTTGTCGATGATGTTACTTTGTCATGGTTTCCACAATCCTAGTTGTGAACTTAGCTATGCATATTCGATGTAAGAAACTCAAGTACAGATGAGGAATTTATAGAAATAACACTTACAAAGATGAGAAGATTGAATAACAAGTCCAACATCCATAAATGAAAGATGAACATATCGATATATATCTTCAAAAGTGAAATAAGATTTGTTTCTCTATTGTTCAACGTGTTCCAACAATCAATGATAATAATAAAATAAATAAAAATGCTATTGATATTCATGGAAATCCTATCCTAGTAAAAATAAAAAAATTTGGTGCAACACAGATCACAGATGACCTTTATGAGTCATGATGTGCATTATGGCCTATGAAAGGTGTCGTGGTATGTTCCTTTGGCCCTCATACAATTTATGTTGTCCCCACCATGGGTTCTTACCATGACACATGGTCATTCCCACGACCCGTGGTGGGACTTATGGGGATTCACTTTGATTTTTTGTCATACATTGACCACAAGTTTTCCTCTGTTCACGAGGCCTTCAATGAACCATGGTGGACTACACGGCTCATGGAGGGGTCCATGGAATCCCACTTGAGAAAATTTTCTCTATGATTCTTCCAGGCCCCCTTCACGATAGCCTACCATGAGGCGTGGTGAGTTCTACAACCTGTGGTGGGTTTTTTGTTAGTGTCACAATCCAATCCTAGGGCCTAGTTGTAACATGACTAGTAAGGAATTCGAAGGAACCTCACTCAAGCCTCTTAAAATTTTATGAGCATACATAAGGTGATTAAGCATCAACATAAACAAAATAAATGGAAAATAAGTCTTAAATCTAAATCTAAGATAGAAGTCAACAATCTCCCCTTAAAGGTATTACATCAATATTTTCCAAAATATGCCTCTAATTTTCTTGACCTTGATGGGGACTAGAACATGCTACTATCTCACTCTTAGCTAAAGTAATACAAAAGTATCTAAACATAGCAACATAGGAGCATAATTGAAAAAAGGATTTGTTCATGAAGCATGGGAACTCACCCTAAATGTCTTCAAAATTGCTGTCAGAATTTAGCCACAATAAGGAGTAGAATTGTCGTCTGTTCTTACATTGTGATATAATTTAGGAAACGAGTATGTGTTAGTACCTTAAAATGTACTAAGTATGTAGGCATGAAAAATGAAGCAAATATACATAAAATGCAGTGACCAAATATAGCTTCACAGTATGAGTTTTTAAGAATAATGAGATGATCATGTAAGTCGTCAATGCACCGTTAATCCATATGAAATAACACAATATAGAGCTTGAAAATACCATACATATGTGGGAATAGGACCATGACTAACACTTAGACCATGCAAACTCTTACTTGAAATCCCGATGTTTCCTCTACACTGGAGAAAGAGGAGTCTGCTTGCCAAGGCAGAATTCTACCCTACTAGGTGGGTGTCATGAATCATAGTGCTATATGTAGATCCACTAGCTAGGTCGTATTGGAAACATGAACCTATAGTGGCACCATACTAGAAAAAATAATATAAGGACCCCTTAAGTCGAGCCTCAACCTCAAGTCTCATTCAGTGTTAAGTTAAATTCCATGAAATACATAAACATGAAGCATAATAGTCAAAATCATAATTCATAGTTTATACTATTCATAATCTCATAACTTGTTAAGTAGGAAGGGTTAATAGAAAATCAATTCAAATCATAAGAATAACCCAATCTCCTAACTTGCATTTATTGTGCATACAATCCTCCCACCTTAATGAATTTATATCTTATTAAGGTCTTAAGTCACCCTTCATAATCATAGTCATAATCATAATCAAGCTTGAAAACTTGTAACCTTTTTTTAATATAAATTATGGCTTGAGATGAAAATTAGGGCTAAACATGGTTCATGATCAATTGAGCTTGAAATCATGTAATCAAGTGAAATTCATGCACATTCATGTAATTGAAGACAAATCAAATCATGATTACGTTAACCCATTACAATTTCATAAGCCCTAAGTGGTAGGTAAATGAAATTCCTTAAAATTTAATTAATAATTGTACAATTCATAAACTTGATACTAATATAACTATAATTGAATATAGGAATCATGTAGGTAACAAAAATCATGCAATTAAGAGTGGAATCATGAAACCCAGAAAGATTACACTTGAAAATTGAGAGAGGATTGAGTTGATTTTGGTACCCCATAGATGAAATGGATCCATGAATGAAGACCCACATATCTAGAAAAAGAGACTCAAGAGGTTTTGGAAGAAATTAAACTTGAATCCGTTGGGAAACTTTGATCCCTAGTTTACTTCAATGAAGGATCCTTGAGAGAAAAGCTTAGGAGATGTTTTGGAGAATTTAGGAGTGAATGAGTATGTTTTTGGAGGAGTATGGGGATGTTATGGGTAGTTATAGGACCAAAATGACATAGTTTAGGGCTTAGATAGGTAGAAAATGACTGAAAAACCCTTTATTAAAAACTATCAAACTTGATCCATGAGCCTGGTTTACGGGTCATAAAACAAACTATAGCTTGTAAATCAAGTGCTTCTCCTGGGTTACACTTTTTGAGCTTCTTAAGTTGGCCTCTGAACCCCATTTATGAACAACCTTCTATGGCTCATAGTTCCTTGTACGAGTTGTAAACACCCCACGTAATTCCATCCCAAACTTAGAAAAATTCCTCATCTCTGAATCAATTATGAATCTAAGTTTATGACTCATATATAGGACTACAACTCGTACAACGTCCTCGTAGTTACTCCCTATACTTAAGAAACTTTTACCATCATAGGACCCAATCTACATACCTTAATTATGGCCTATAAAACGAACCATGGCTCATACAAGCTCTTATCTGGTGACTCTTCCTTAACTTCAGAAACCTACGATGATCCCCTAGTCCACAAGCTAGTTCCTACAACTCGTAGATCCCTATACGGGTCATAAATCTCTCTTCGTACCTTAACTTTTGGATTCCAAAATTCCACTAAGGCATAGTCCAAACCACGAGTGCCATATGTGACCCGTACTCCTATCTATGGTACATAGATGGTGCTCGTACAAACTAACACCATGTCATATTTTGAATCCTTTCTTCCAATTTTAAAATTTCCAATGTATGAGGTGTTACAACATATCCTCCCTGGGAATATTCATCCTTAAATGAGAAAGAAAAGCTTTGAAAAGAGTAGAAACATAACCAATGACCCATATGAATGCAATAATGCATCTTAAACATCTATTTTATAAAATACTCAAAATTATACATCAAATATCATTAAAGAACAATTTCGTGAACATGCATGCCTAAGGCCCCACATGTTGAAAAGTATGAAAATGCAAAATAAATGATTTTGAAAATTTTTCAAGTACCAATGGGTTTTATGGAAAGGCCTACGGGTCGTAAGTGCCTCCATGGGCCATAGCTTGGGCTCATGGAATGATGGCCAAACTTGATGAAATGTTGATTTCAGAAGTTGAGTTTATGATTTATCAGACGATCCATAGATTGACCTACGAGCCGTAATTCCTATCATAGGTTGAGGATTACAGATTTTATAAGGGTCTAAAATGTAATCAGATGAAATCCTTTATCTACATCCCGTGGGCTTAAACATGGCCCATAATCGGGGTCTCATGGTCCTTTCTGGAAGGTTCTTAACGAGTATAATTTTGACCTTTCCAATTACACATGCCTATGCTACGCCATTTTAACACCCAAAAGACCCCTTTTCAGCCATATACAACCCTAATAGTCCCCATTCCTCTTCATTCTGAAAAAAATTCCAATTCCTAAATTCCTCCAAAATACTCCCAAGTCTTCCAAAGTTTCCAAGAGAAGGGCCCAAACCTGAGTTTTGGATTTCTTCACTTCTAAGTCATATTTTCCTCCACAAAATCACCAAGGTATATGGGTTTTTTATTGTGAGAAACTTTCTTCCACAAGTTCAACCAGTCTTCTTTCTCATTTATTTTCAAGTTATGGAAGTCTTTATGAACTCTTTTATATGATGATATTATGAACTATTTCATGATGTTTTATCCTTTTATACTATTACAAAATGTCAAGATATGTGAAATCTATGATTTGAATGAGGGTTTGATGACACTGTAGCCAAATTTTATGATGCTTGTTAGTGAGTTATTTTGAATAATGTTCAGGTAAAATTATTTTACTCCTCTCCTGGCATTTACTCATGATTTGCATGCTTTTAAGCTTATATATATGTACCCACCAAGATTTGATAAAGATGTATGTCAAGTTTCTCCAGTAATTAATGTCTTGCGACAAATTACTTATGTTATGCATGATGAGATTATTAATGTAACGACCCAAAAATTTTCAAAACTTCTTATTGTTGATCTTGTATGATGTTATACTAGTCATGGTTGAATTTTGGTATCCGGAGGTTGAGTTTAAGTGGCCGAATTCAAAATGGACCTTTTGGTGGCCTAGAGAGGCCGTTTAAGCAGTGTACTTTGAGGAATCATAACTTTTGGTACGGGATGAACTGTGTGGTCTATGATATATCCAATTGAAGCTCTTTGAGTTATATTCGCAACGCAACTGATTTCACTTAATTTGGAGTTTGTATAAGGAAGTTATGGCCAAAACAGTGAGACTTCTCATAATTCAAAGGACGCTGCAAATAGGCTCTGGAAATGGCCCAAGGACAGGACCACGGACCGTGTGAAGGTCCACGGTACATGTGGTGATCCAGTGGGTTCAAGGTGGTCAGGTTCCAACCCCTAGACTAAGTTAAGTCCCACGTACCACCCCACGGTCCATGGGACTCCAAATGGTCCATGTGAGGGGTCCGTGAAGTGGGGAAGTGTGTGGCCAAGGTTGTGGGGCTGGTATCTGGGACAAGTGTGGTTCCATGGACTAGTACACAGTCCGTGTGAAGCCACACGGACTGTGAAACCCTTCCGTGAAGTGATCCAAAAAGTCCTCGAGAGTTCAAGCCGAAGACGAGACCAAGGCATGGTACACAGACAGGTACACGGTCCGTGTACCACTGGATAGGCACCTGAAACCAATCGTGTGACACTGTGTTATAGTTAATTATCTGTTTCATTAATGGTTAATTCGTAATTTAATTAATTCCTATGCCCCTTTTAGGCTTTCTAAAGTACCCTAAACCCCCTTAACCTAACCCTAACCCATTTTCATCCATTCTAACACTCTCCATTACACTTTGAAATTTTCAAAATTCTCTTGACCTCCATTGTTGAAAGCTTAAAGAAAGTTGGGAAAGATCTCCTTGCTTGCTTAATTCTTCAATTCTTTCGGTCAATTATAAGCTATGTGGGTTTGATTCATGGATTCCCTTTCATCCATAAAGACCCAAGAACCCTCCTCTTTAAATTTGATTTTTGAGTTTAAATTAAGGTTGGGTTCTTTGAATTTTTAAGTATTTAGATGATTGGTATTATGTGTTGTAGAAATTAGGTGATTTAAGGTTGGTTTGAGTTTGAATTTCATGAAGGTTTAATGGTTTGATTATAATCAAGTCTTGCATGCCCCTTGTACTTTTAATTTATGCATGGGTATTACTTAAATGGTGATTTGAAGGTGGATTTGACTTGAATTTCTCATGAACTACTCTTGGATTGAATGTGAAGTTTGAATTCCATTGCACATGCTATTCATATTGTTCCTTATGTCATTGCATGCATGATTCATGGTTTTATGATGCAAGCTTTGATGTGGGCTAAGTCCCAAATATGTTTATGACTATGATTTTGAACAAGTATGGGTTTGACTAAGTTGTGATCACACTAAGTCTATGTTATGGCTCTTCGAGCAACATGGGTGTTTACACCAATATGATTTGACAAGTATGTTATGAATGGAGCTACTCTTATGCATAAGGTTTGACATGAAATATGTTTGGCTTTTTAGCCCATGATGCATGACTATGAACAATGTTTAACTCTTGTTAAGTGTGCATAAGAGTATTTGAAAGTATGTTTGGCTCCTAAGCCCAAGTATGCATATTTTGAAGTTCATTTTTCAAGTTTCATTTTAAAAGCCTGTATATGTATATATATACGTATTTTTGTGGGATGTGGACTTAGTACCGAGGGATTGGAGTTGAGGTGGGCTATCTTCACAGAGTCCATACTCTTTTCCGTCAAACTATGTGCCTCCATAGGTATGCTTTGATATGATATGTTATGCTATGTAAATCCTTCTGAAATGGGAGAACCGTAAGGAAGGTGGCCATCACACCAAAATAGGAGACCCGTAAGGTGTAGTGAGATTACCCTTGGCAAGTAATCTTCCCTGAACCAATGGGGAGCTTTCATTGGGCAAGTTAATGTTGTAGCTCACATGGATTTGGATGTCGGTTATGGTTCCATCCCCTCTACTTTAAGCATTATGGCATTTTATGCATCATGATTTCATGGAATATTATTATATTGTCCTTTCTTATATGCACTTCTATATATGTGCCCTTGCCACGTAGGATGTATAGGTTCATGTGCATATGCATTTGCATGCCCGCATACTTAGTACTTTATTGTGCTAACCCACACTTTTGTCTACATTTTCTAACCATGTGGGTGTCGACAACGATCTCTATCTACCTTTGCCCGACGAGCGATAATCTTGAAGACTTGTGCTTGTGGTGAGCCCTTTGTTTCAAGGACAATAGCCACCTTCTATCTACCTAGTTTTGTTATGTTATTTATTTGCTTATGTATTGAGGGTGAGCCTCAAACTATGTCGAGGCCCCGCTTTATCTATGTAGAGGCTTGTTGGACAAACTAAACTCTTGTACGTTGGCTTGTAGTTGTTGAATATTATGATTATGGAATGTTATGCTTATGAGCCTTGATTATGGAATGGTATCGATTATGTTTATGACTTAATGTTGGGAATTGTATTTGACTATGTGCTTATGTGGAAAGTCCCATAATCCCGATGAGCCCTCATAGCTTGAGTCCTACTTACCCATCCCCTTAGAGATAATTGCTATGTGCTTTGTGAATCCATGTTTATCCCATTCCTGGAAACGTCCCCATAGCTTAAGTCCAAAGCCCCGATTCCCTTAGAGCTTATGTGTTATGTGTTATGTTTCCGCGCTTCTGAACCGATGAAGTGTGTAATGATGCTATGATGGCTTGATCGAAGACTTTCAGGTTCTCCTTCGCCATGTCACATCTAGGCCCCTATCCGAGTCACAACAAATAATAGGGCCAATAAGTATGCTATGAGATCATCAGCATAAAATGAATGACAAGAGTTATGTAAAGCCCTATCTTTGATGTTACAAGTTATGTATTAATGAGCTACTCCAAGAATGAAACATATGATGTTTTGAGACTATGAACAATATGACTACAACTATGTTTCAAGTATTCCGTTGTATTGTGACCTAGAACCTAGAGGATCTTGGTAGTCTCCCATTATCCCTAAACTATGTGCCACCATAGGGATAATATTGATCCCCTATATGGTCTTAAACCTACCAAAAAGGAATTACCATAAGGTAAGAACAATTATTGAATCTACCAAAAAGGCTATGTTGTAAGGTAAATATATCATGTGAAATCCACTAAAAAGGCTATGTCATAAGGTGGTGGCACTTTCTGAAAAGGCTACACCATAAGGATAGTTTTTGGTCTACCTTGGCAAAGTAGACCACTCCATGTCTGGTGTGGAGTGAACATTAAAATTTAAAGTAGTAGATTTCTTGGTCTTACATGTAAGTTATGGTACCTTCCCACTATGTATATGATGTCATGTGATTTGATGATTCTTCCTTTATGCTCATCTAAGCATATTCTATTCATGATATAATGAGTCTATATTCGTTGACTATGATTAGTATGTCGTTTAATTATGGCTTATGTTCTTTATTACATTGCATCTTGTATACTTAGTACATTCCAAGTACTAAGACATACTCTTTGCCTACATGATCTAACCGTGTAGGGATCAGAACTCCTATTCATCCTCCTCCTCCATGTGGCTAGATGATTCGATTGAAGTTCACTTTGGTAAGTCCTCCACATTCGGGGACAAAAGCCATTTACTTTCATGCTTTATTAAGACTTGTTTATTAATGCATATTAACTTTTTAAGGTGAGAGCGGGAGATGTCTTGGCCCTCATTCCATTCGAATTAGAGGTGTTGTTTGATATTTTGCTAGGTATGTTATGAGCTCGACTATTATTATGTTTATGTAATCATGGAAGACTTTCCTTAGTCCCTTGTCCTTTTATTATGCTAGTTGTATGTTGTTGATGAGATGGAAGTCCTAACTCCCTAATTGCCCCATAGCGTGATTCATACTTACCCGCCCCATAGACATTATTTGTTATGTACTCATGCTAATCCTCTTCCCTAAATCATTCCCATAGCTTGAGTCTAAAGTCCCGCTTCTGTCAGAATTTATGTATTATTTGCTTTAATTCATGCTTTTGTAATCAAGCATGTGCCATGTATGCTCAAGAGGCTTGTTTGGGGTACCTTTGGGTTTCCATTCGTCGTGTTATGCCTAGGTCGTAGGCTTGGGTCATGGTAAAGTTTGGTGTTAGAGCACTAGGTTTGTAAATTGTTCTCGAAAATCTAACACACTACATCAAGTAGAGCCTTGTTCATGGTTGTGAAGCACACCATAATTATGAATAGTAGGCTATGAGGAATTTTAGGAATAATTTACTTCTTCATACTCTATGTAGTACTTTAGATTTGAATTAAGGTTTCTACTCCTAGTGGAGGATATTTTGCTATTTTAGATCATGCCTCCAAGAAGAGTGGTACATAGGGCTCCCATTCCTGAGGGTGAAATCACCCCTCCGGCTTCTTAAGCTCCCTAAGATAAAGAGGGGTTCACTCTTGTTGAGTACTGGAATGTGGTCACTTTATTGGTAAGAGCCACGACCAACCAAAGATTTTAAGCTCCTTATGCTCCTACCCCCGTCTCAAGGGTGAAGGACTTCACAAAGATGAATACTCTGGAGTTCTATGGCTCCAAGGTTTAAAAGGACTCCAAGAATTCATCGATGAGGTGTACAAAGTTCTTGACATTATAGGGGTAATCTTGGAGGAGAAACCAAAACTAGTGGCCTATCAACTAAAGGGCTTTGCTCAATTGTGGTTTGTTTAATGGAAGGGTGAAAGAGATAATGGAGAGCCTATCCCTTCGGAAGAATTCAAGGACTCCTTCCTCAACCATTTCTTTTCCATGTAACTAAGGGAGGCAAAGATAACAGAGTTTATAAATCTCAAGCAAGGTTCTATGAGTGTTAGGGAGTATTCCCTCAAGTTCAACAATCTCAAAAAGTATGCTCATCACTTCGTCGTCAATCCTTTGGCAAGGATGCATAAGTTTGTGTCCAGAGTCACCAACTTGGTCAATGAAGAATGCCACATCGCTATGTTCATAGGAGATATCGACTTGTCTCGGCTCATGACTTATGCCGAGCAACTTGAAAGGGAGAAGTTTACGAAGAAGAGAAGTGGAGAGTTCAGGGCTGGGTATAATGGTGGTTTACAAGGTACTAAGGGTGGTTATTTCTAACAAGGCCAAAAATTTCAAGGCAAAGTTTGTTAATAATAGGGTGCCCAACCCTAGAGCTCAAGGTTGCAGTGGTGGGATGGCTCTTCCAAGGTGCCCAAAATGTGGAAGGAAATATAGTGGTGCATGCTTGAGAAACATGGGTGCTTGTTTTAGATGGGGAAAGGTGGGCCACAAGATTGTGAATTGTCAAAACAAGGGTAGAGATGGTCTTCCCAAGGATTGATGACCTATTTGATCAACTATAAGGGTAAAGTAACTTCTCAAATATCAACCTTCGGTTTAGGTATCATCAATAGAGGGTAAGGGAATGTGATATTCCCAAGATAGCTTTTTGAAAAAGATATGGGCATTTTGAGTTCATGGTAATGTCCTTCGGCCTAACTAATGTTTCAACGATATTTATGGTACTCATGAATAGGGTCTTTAAACCCTACCTTGACATGTTTGTGGTGGTCTTTATTGGCAATATCTTAATTTATTCCTAGAGTTAAGAAGAGCATGTGAAACATTTGAGGGTAGTGCTTAAAAAGTTGAGGCAAGAAAGATTGTTTGCCAAGTTTGATAAATATGAGTTTTGGTTGAAAGAAGTTAAATTCTTGGGTCATGTGGTGTCGGATGAAGGGATTAAAGTAGATCCTAAAAAGACAGAGGTGGTGAGAAATTGCCCTAGACCCTTGACTTCAATGGATATTAGGAGTTTCTTTGGTTTGGTGGGATATTACTGGAGATTTATTGAGGATTTCTCCTTAATTGCCTCTCCCTTGACAAAGTTCAAACAAAAAAGGCACAATGTTTTTGGACCGATGAGTGTGAAAGGAGCTTTCAAACCTTGAAAGACAAGCTTACCTCCACCCCTATTTTGACTCTACCGGATGATTTAGAAAGGTTTGTGATTTATTGTGATGCTTCAAGAATCGGTTTGGGGTGTGTATTGATGCAAAGTGGCAAGGTCATTGCCTATGCTTCTAGGCAACTAAAGGCACATGAGCATAATTACACCACCCGTGATCTTGAATTAGCAGTTTTGGTATTCGCTTTGAAAATATGGCATCACTATTTATATAGGGTTCATGTTGATGTGTTCACCAATCACAAGAGTCTTCAATATGTATTCACTCAAAAAGACCTTAATTTGAGGCAAATAAGGTGGTTGAAACTACTTAAAGATTATGACATGAGCTTGCATTACCACCAGGGCAAGGAAAATGTTGTTTCTGATGCTCTAAGTAGAGTGTCCATGTAGAGTATGACTCATATTGAGGATGGTAAGAAGGAGTTGGCAAAAGAACTTCACCTATTGGCTAGATTGGGAGTTAGGATGGATGAGGCCAAAAATGGAGGTGTGGTGGTTGTAGATGATTTCAAGTCTTCCTTGGTTGAAGAGGTCAAATCCAAACAAAACCAAAGACCCCACATTTGTGAAATTAAATTCATTAGTGAAGGATAGCAAGGTGGAGAGTTTTTTCTCAAGGGGGAAATAGTGTCCTTAGATACCAAGTGTAATGACCTGGTTGGTGATTTTTGGCATTTTCTATGAAAATTACTGTTTACCCTTTTGTAAGTTACTTTGGACCTATTTTGAACTATTTGAATGGTTGGGACTAGAATCCTGAGTTTTGAAATTTTAAAATATGAATTTTGGCATTTTTGGAGGCTTAAGTTATTGAAAAAGTGAGTTTTTGTGTCATTCTGAGTTTTGAAGGTCAGATCAGGGATCCGTCGATTTCATTAGTTCTAAAATGTCGACATTAAACTACATGAAGTTTTAGAACTGAATTTGGAGTTAAAATAAGGTGTTTAGGCCCAAAGTTGTGACTTTAGTCATTTTCGAAATCAAAGTTTGACTTTGGTCAACATTCGGAGTTTAGAAGCTCGAATAAGAATTCTGATAATTCTAATAGTTCTGAATGGTGAAGCTAATGCTAAAAATATTCTCATCATAATTTTTGGACTTTCTGAGGGCAGTTTTGGTATTTGAGTTTTAAACTAGTTTTATTGACTTGAATTAGTAAGTGCGGCGGGAAGGCGTTAAAATTGTTTTCTGCTGATTCTGTTGCGTTCGGAATGTTATTTCTGGTAGGATTGCATATTTGGTTCATATTTACAGGGTTCCAAATGAGTTTCAGGGGTCAAAAAGTGTGTTTTGAAAGTTGTTGGTGAAAGTTGACCGCGGTCAACGTCTGGTCAACGCGGGTCAACAAATCATTTTTCTTTTATTTTTATTTGCTAAAAATACCCCTTCTTCCCCATTTTGACCACTATACCATTTTCTTCCATTTTTGGAGTTTCAAAAGTTTTGAGGTGCATTTTGAGCAAGATGTTTCATAGATTTTCATTTGGGTAAGCTTCCTAAACACAAATTCTTTTATTTTCAGAATTTAAATTATGATTTTCACTTAAAATATTTTGTTTCAACCCTCCAATTTTCATGAGTTTTCAATAACATGATTCAAACATTAAATGGTGATTTCTCCTTCAATTTGAACTCAATTTTAGTAGAATGTTTACCCACGGACTCTATATTTCGTGTAGAGCCTGATTTTAAAGTCAATTTCCAAATTCAGAAACTTTGAATTTTAGCTCTATTTTTGACCATTTTTCCCTAAGCCTAAACTATGCCAATATGGGTATCAAAATGCTCCTCTTGATGCGTAGTATCCATTTTTGATAGTGGTTGATCAATTTGGAGCTTGTTTGGAGGTTTGGGTTGATTGAAAACTTGTTCGAGTGCAACTTTAGTTTTGAGGTAGGTTTGGCTAACCTTCTTGGGAATGGATTTGAGTTATTGACCATCTTCATGTGATAATCGTGAGGCTTAGATGATTATTTGTATATTCGGGTTGATATATTGGAAAAATGATGGAAATGTAATATCGGTCTAACTGAATTATGATATAATTTTGTTTTTATTGATGAATTGAGATAAAACATTAGGAAATGCTGATACATGAGATAAAAATTGATTAAATGAGGCATGTGAGGCCAATAGAAATAAATTTGGGAAAAATGATGAATGTTGAGATACCTTGAGGTGATATAATTACTTGTTGGGATGAGTAGGTCCAGTTTCAATGATTTGCTTATCTATGTTGGGATGAGTAGGTTTGGTATCAATGATTTTCTTACCTTTTTGGATGAGTAGGTTCGGTATCACTAGTACTCTTGGCTATTGATATAATTTATGACAATTTAACTGAAAGTGATGAGTTAGGCATTAATTGTGGCATCTGATACTATTCTTAAAATACATTTGATTATTATGAGCTTCATGCATCGATACATCTGACCTAATATTATTATCCATTTGTTTATGCATATCTGAGTTGCACCATTGATTTGCATATATTGCTTGTGTCTTGTATCATCTATTGACCCGGGTAAGAGGGAAGGACATTATGCTTCACATTGGTACTGCCTCTTGACCTGGGCAGGAGGCAAGGGCGAGATTCATACTTTATATTACTTTGAGCACAGGTAGGTGACAAGGACTTGGTATCACTCTATTACCTTGACCCGAGCAGGTGGCAAGGATTTGGCATCATTATATTACTTTAACCACAGGCAGGTGGCAAGGCTGTGACACACTTGGCATTTGGATTGACAAGTTGTGCATTATATTTATAACTGGATGCATGGCATTATGGGTTATTGAGGACATTTCAAAATCATTATGATAGGCATGTGTGTACTAACCCTTTTTGGATATAGGTGTATGATTTTTCGTTATTACATTACTTGTTCGATTTATCTTACCTAGTCGGTTGAACCTGTTGGGTACATTTTGGCTTACTCACCCCTACTTATTTCATACCTATAGATCGTACACATAGTTTGGGATAGGGTAGTTCATCAATCTATCGGAATGTTGTGGATTTCACCTAGATCTTTATCGTGAGGCTCAAACTTTGAGTCACCGTGGATTTTTAGATTCTCTTTCATTTCTTTTCTATCAAACTATATATCTGATATTATGAGACAACTTTGTGTTTTCCTTTTAGATAGTTGTATTTATTGTTCAGTACTATTTTTGATGCTCTTGTACTCATGACTCCTAGTTTTGGGAGATTTCTTATGTTATATGACTTGTTTCCACTTTATTTTATTAATCTTTAGTTGCGATCCGATTTTAGATCTTGACAAGTTTGGTATATCAAAGCTCTAGGTTCGTTGGGCTCGTGATTTAAGAGCAAGGTGTCAAGTAGGGTCTCGCAGATCAGTGTGTAGACGTCCACACCCATCTTTGGGAGGCTACGGGGATACTTGTTAGGAAAGACATTCACTTATTGCATCTATTCATGCATTTCTTTGTATTACCCACTTTGAAATTGTCTAATCTACTCCTTTTGCGCATATGCCATCTACCACATCCCGTCGATCAGTAGCAGAGCCCGAGGCAGCTGATATGGATCCCACTCGAGGATGAGGCAGAGTTTGGGGTAGGGCCAAGGGTCGAGGACTTGCTATAGGAGTAGCTCCAACCAAGGGGCAGGCTCGATCGATTTCTCCAGAGCCTATTGTTGAATCAGAGAGGCCTACTGATACTATTCCACCACCCTCGGCTTCAACTCCTACACCCTTAGTTCAAGAGCTACTATTGCAAATATTGGCTGATTGGAAGGAGCACCATCTGCCCCAGCTTCTGGTGATATACCAGTTTTTGCAACACCAAATGAACCTTCTATAGCCCTCATTGAGCCAACGATGGTTCATGTTAGTCCTTCTTCAGTTCTATCAGATTCTACTATGACTGCTATGGTTCCGCCTCAGACATCTATGTTAAGTTTAGGTTCACAGTTACAGAGTTTTGTTGTTGCTCCATCTATTGCACTACCTTTATTTATGGTGCCATCATCTTCAGCTATCCTAGCCATGTCTACCATGGAGTAGAAGAGTTTTGAGAGGTTTTCTAGATTAGCTCTCACGAGGTTTGATTGTACACCTGGTGATAGAGCTTATGATTTGTTGTCTAAATGTCAAGACCAATTATGTAATTTGGCCATTCTTAAGTCGCATGGTGTTGCCTACACATCATACTAGTTCACCAAAATTTCCAAGGAGTGGTGGAGGTCGGTGGTAGCTCGTCGACACGTTGGATCTCTATCCATGACATGGGTATAGTTCATAGAGATATTTTGGAGAGGTTCGTACCATATAGCCTCCGAGATAGTCACCGTGATGCATTTGATAGACTTCGACAGAGTTCTATGTCAGTTTTAGATAATGAGGCTAGATTTCATGCATTATGTTGATGTGCCTTTGTCACAACCCGGATAGGGGGCCTAGATGTGACATGGCGAAAGAGGACCTGAAGACCCTCGATCAAGCCATCAT